>JBCNJP010015136.1:0-10122 GCA_039602395.1 Deinandra increscens subsp. villosa
ATTCCACAACAATATATAAGTTTTAAAGTTCACAAATAATATAAAACAAGATGTTGCGATCCGCGCTTCGCGGCGGGCGGTTTATAATTGCATTTTGGGGTGCCTCGGTGTTGTCGTCTTCGCTACGCAGCCAAAAAAGTAACCGGCACCAAGCATTTGTGTAACACCAAACGTTCAAACACACATATTAATGAAAACATCCATCAAAGATCAATTCCTGTACGTCCTAATCCTATTACTTAGATTTCAGGAGCTTATGCAGGATAAACACTAAGTTAGAGTGCTCAGGATTGAAGCCACAAACCCACACAAACAGCAAGCTACGACCTGAATGGCGGTTGCTAAACTTGGTAAACACTAAAAATAGTAACCAAAATTAAGCAAGCATGTGATAAGTTAACACAAAGGATAGAATAAATAAACATACTATATCATCAGCATAAAACCAACATAAAATACCAAAAAGGATGTGAATCAATTATTTTCATCCCATAGAATTACTTACATACCTTATAAACTAACCACAAAATCAGTGGCGCAGTTACTCTTTGACAGGACCACCAATTGCAGAAAAGAAGACCAGCACCACCAAAATTTCATCAGATTCTAGAACCCAATAGCATCCAAAAGGACCAAAAGACAAATCCAAAGCAAGAAGTTAAATAACAAAGACCTTCATAGTGATATGAGTAGTTTATGTTTGTGTATTGTATTGGGATTTTTTATGAGCATCATGACCTGACCAAGACGAACGACCTATAAGCTATACCCTGATGACAATAAAACTATATCCTCTAACTGGCCAAACCAACACACAGACAAACACAAACCTCAACACACACCTCTGTATACTAACTATTTCTATGATACCTCACACACACACAAATGATAACCTAACATTGGTAAACACAGAGCCAGTTAAAAAATAAGCCCATATGCATATGCTATAACAACCTAAAAAAATTATAACCACGGGTCCAGCCACAGTGTCACGATCTAAACAATGAAAATAAACACCCTTTCCACAGAACCTCACACACACATGAATAAAAAAAAACTATTAAGACAGGCATTATATCTGAGTGCCGATAACTTACCTCAAAACACAATCCAACAAAAAACAAAGGAGCCACCTGCCAGGAAAAAAGCCAAAGTCAGCAACAAAGCAAGCGAGTAAAAAGAGTGGAACAAATAAGCGTAAACACAAACTAAAAGCACAAAGAAAAAAACACTTAGAAACCAAGGCATTTACACAAACAGTTGGCGTGCAAGAGTTGGAACGCAAAAGTACAACAAAAAATACCATGGCAAAAAAGATAACCAAGAATAGAAACAGCCATCGGACAACACCCGAAAGTCATAAACAACCAAACAACACAAAGCAAAACAACAACAAACAAAATAATCAAAAATCGGCCAAGATTTATAACCAAAAAGACCAAGAACAACCCAAACCACTGTTGAAAAACAAAAACATAAAAGATCAACAAACATAAACACATGCGTTAATCTTTTGAAAGACAAAGATGAAGATGAATAGAGAAATACAAAGAAGACCGTGTTAGGTATTCTTACCAAAACGCAATGCGAAGACAACAACTGAGAAGTCGTCAAAAGCAATGCATATAAGAACACGGTTCATAACCCAGAACAGTGATGAGGTACCATTAACAGTGAAAGAACACATGCTACAGTTGAGAAGGACGGGGCGAGCCTCACTCTTTCCAGCCGAGAACGTGCCTGAGAGTTGAGAGGGCAGGTGATGGATTTGATTATTAATTCAAAAGCAACGTGTGGCAATATTGTCGGGGAGTTCAAAAAAGCAAGAGTGACTTATACCATCAGCTTGACAAACACACACACGCATATAAAGGTTGTACATTATGCATCATTAATATAATAATGGAGCTGACAAACACACACGCATATAAAGAGTGTACATTATGCATCACTAATACAATAATGGATTCTAATGTATTTTCCAGTTCTACTTTGTTTAGAGTTAGGAATAACAATAGAAGTATACACATGTAATAAAAATTATTTGAAAAAATAAAAAGTAAGAAAACTGGTTGAACTGGACCGGTTTAACCGGGAAAACCCTGTCGGTTCGAATCTCGTAAAAAACCCTGAAATAACCGGAGACCCCCAAAAAATACAGTCGAACCGGTTCAACCAGCCGGTTCGAACCGGTTTTAAAACACTGATCCAAACTATGACCTATTGGCCGATAATAATCCTAACTATTAGTTTGGTCAGCAACCGTCCTAACTTTCATTTTCGTTATTAAGAGCAATCCAAATAGCATAATCATTATACATCTACACTTGTTTTTTGACTCGTAATGATGAACCTGAACAAAATAAGAAAACATAAAAGCAAACACAAATAAAAAAACAAATGTAAATCATGTGTAAATGTATAATGTTTCTAAACTAAGACTGCTCCTGATAACGAAAATGAAAGTTAGGATTGCTGCTGACCAAACTGATAGACCGAACTTTTATGTCATTTTACATTTTTTAGCTAGTTTATCAGCTAGTTTTTTTCAAACGTTATTTTTTATCAGTTAGCTTATAGTTTATTAGCTGGTGCGCAAACACAACCTTAGTAGACCCAACCACTATATAATATAAGGTGGGCAGTATGATCATTAGGGTCGTTTAAGGTAGTTTATTTTTAAACCAGTGGGAGCATGCCACACGAGAGAGAAAAAAGTTTAACATTTAGGGTAGTTTTAAGAGTGTATGGTCATTAGAGTAGTAGTTTAGGGTAGTTGAAAATAAAATATATTTAAATTGTTTTTTATCAATTCATTTTTATAAATAATAACATTTAATTAAACATAAACATTTAACCTAAAATGAAACATTCAGTAAATTAAAAAAAAAGGAAAATTGGTTTTAAATAATCCAAAGTTTTGATAATTGGTCACCAATAATCCCAACTTTAAAAATAGCCTCCAGTGGTCCCACCTTTCAATCTTTTGGTTTCTAGTGGTCCCGACGTTAACTTGACTAACTCCGTTAAGTTTGAAGATGACGTGGCATATGTCACGTCATCTTCTTTATGATTCCTTTAAATGCCAACTCATATGCCACGTCATCTTCAAACTTAACGGAGTTAGTCAATTTAACGTCGGGACCACTAGAAACCAAAAGAATGAAAGGTGGGACCACTGGAGGCTATTTTTAAAGTTGGGATTATTGACGACCAATTATCAAAACTTGGGATTATTTAAAACCAATTTTCCAAAAAAAAAATTACAAATTCCTAAAAAAATAAAACAAGTTTAAAAAAAACAAACACCATATTATTTTCAAATCAATAACAATATGGTGTTTTCAAATTAAAAACACACATATTATTATTACAAATTCATCGTCTTTGAGTATCATGTTGTGAAGTATTATTACAACGTACATGATATTCTTCATTGGATCTTTATCTACTGGACGTCCTTGCCGATCAACTATGGCCCACTTAGATTTTAACATATGAAATGTTATTTTGACGTCTTTTCTTGCACCCTCTTGTATCTTCTTTATTTTATTCTCCTTGAGTTTATATGGATGTCGAAACGTATTCACAAAAGTAGACCAATTGGGGTATATACCATCAGCAAGGTAATAGCAACGCTTGTATTGTCGACCACTAACAATAAAAGGACATCTTGAAGCAACGTTGTGCAACTCGTTCGTAAACAAGGGTGACTGGTTAATAGCATTTATGTCGTTGTTCGAACCGGCAACACCAAAGAATCCATGTCAAAACCACATGTCTTGTGACGCAACTGTCTCGAGTATTATCGTTGGTTTTGCATGATCACCCCAGTGATATTGTCCTTTGTACTTTGTTGGACAGTTTCTCTACTCTTAGTGAGTACAATCGATGCTACAAATCATGCTAGGAAGGCCATGCCTTTCTAAATGTGCCTCATACAAAAGAGCAATATCATGGCTAGTAGGAGAACGCAAAAATTCATTTTTTATAAAGCTTAATTATAGCATCACAAAAATAATGTAAGCATTCACGTGATCTTTTTTCAGACTTGCGTAAAGATTCATCATATTCATCAAACGTTACCGTATGCCAGTTGAGAAATAGCTGCCGTACATTTTTGTAAATGCGAGAAACTTAGTCGCTTCCTCACGTCATGACGTAATGAAAACATGGGAAATTATCTTGAACGTCAGAGACAATTTTAAAAACAATATTTTGGACATTCGAAATCTGTCTTTTTAAAAATACATTCGTTGTAACGAGGAACGTCAGGGAAATATAACTCCACCAAACGTTCATGAGGTGCCACACGATCCCGATAAATATTCCTCCTTCTCGAATGAGCCGTATATCGAAGTTCTTCTTGTTGAATGGCGTTATAGCAATTCTTCAAAAATTCCAACGCCTCCTCGTTTCAACCACTCGAACTACTAGATGACGTTATAAACTCGGGTGAGATTATAAGCTTGGAACGATTCATGGTTGAGATATAGAAAGGTATAGAGAATTGTTGAAAGTGAGTATAAAATTGTGTAAATGTGGGGATTTATATATTGGTAATTAATTGAATAATAATAATAAAAAAAAGATAACGGTCATTAGACCGTTCAACGGTAAAATTTGAAGGGGGGAGAGTCGGGTTCCATCGGCGGCTACAAGTTACCGATTTGTGCCTCCAAATTACCGGAAATGGACTAGCCGCATCAAGGGGGTATGGTACCCGATTTCTAGCTGAAAATCACTACTTCCCAATGAGGGTACCCGAAAGGGTACACCACCCACCCTAATATCAGATAGTTTGTGTGAATAGGGTTCTTTAATATTACTTCGAATCCTCACAACAGACCATGGCATTCGCCACTTTTCTATGATTTATTCGTGTATGAAATAATTAACAATGAAAATGGGGATTGATTGTTAGAGTATACTCAAAAGCAATAAGAATGCCAACATTGAAGAATCGACGTGATTTTGGAAGAATTGTATTGATTTTGGTGGTTGCAACTTAAACCTATGAAGGATAAAAAGATAAATGTATAAGAATTCAAGAGGTGGTGGTGCCAAGTACTTCTCACGATGAACGATGAAGACTACTTTAGAAAGAGTGTTTTAATTTAGGGTCATTTGCATATATTATCCCTTTTAAACTTGAGAAATTGGATATATCTTCAACTCATTCTTAAAGACCATTGTATATTGTTGTAAACAGGAATCGAAATACAATGACTAAATTGAATAAATCGACTATATTATTCATGATTCAAGAACTTAGAAAGAGAATTTGAGTACAAGAACGATCGGATTGAAAAACTAACTAACAACAAGCTGATCCCCTCTTCTTAAAGGCTACTAACGGTAATTAACAAACTATGTTGCTGATTAGCAACATTGGCCCCTCAACTTTTACCCCTTGGACACCGAGCACTTTAAGTTTAACATATGTGTAAGAGTAATACACATTCAGTCCTTCAACTTCTGAAAACTTGCCATATTATATCCAAACTATAACAGTCGATTTATCCACTGATTTGAGCATCACATTCCAACAATCTCCACCTTGATCTCAAATCACTTAACAAAGTAAAACCCATAGTTATACTCATGATACCTTAACATTAGCAATGAGTAACATTGACCCCATAGGATTTGAATACTCTATTGTGTTAAGATCCCATTCATAATAACCATAGGAAAAACCTTTTCTAATAAAAATGATCAACCAATTCCAGTTGCTTTTACACAAAAATCAAACTTCCTTCCTGGCAAGACTTTTGTCAACATATCAGCAGGATTAAACTCAGTACTAATCTTCTCAACATGAACCTCCTTTGAATTAACAATGTCTCTAATAAAATGCCATTTAACCAATACATGCTTTGTCTTATCATGCAGAACAGCATTCTTAGACATGTGAACAACACTTTGACTGTCACAAAAAACCACATTCTTGCTGATCCTTTCTCCAAGCTTAGTTACAAATCTACTTAACCATAAAGACTCTTTTACCCCTTCAGTTAGAGAAATATATTCAGCTTCTGTAGTACTAAGAGCAACAACTGGTTGAAGCTGTGCCTTCCAGCTTACCACACTTCCTGCAACTTTGAACAAATATCCTGTAATAGACCTTCCTCTATCAAGATCTTTTGCAAAGTCAGCATCCACATATCCTGTTACTTGGTCTGCACACTCAATATCAGCCCCAAAGATTAAACCTTTGTCTCTAGTACCAGATAGATACCTAAGTATCCATTTAACAGCTTCCCAATGAGGTTTTCCTGGCCTAGAGATATACCTACTAACCAGGCTAACAGAGTATCCTAAATCAGGCCTAGTACAAACCATTATATACATTAGACTCCCAACAGCATTGGCATATGGAACCTTTTCCATATACTTAACCTCACTTTCCTCTCTTGCAGAATCCCTAGCAGATAGCTTATATTGAGGTCCTAATGGAGTTTTAACAGCTTTACATAGATCCATACCATAATTGACTAACACCTTGTCAATATACTTAGCTTGAGACAACTTAATGACCCTTTTGCCCCTGTCTCTATTAATCTCCATTCCTAGAATTTTCTTAGCCTTACCTAATTCTTTCATTTCAAACTCCATCATTAACAAGTCTTTAGTCTCATTAATGATCATTTGATCCTTACATGCTATCAACATGTCATCAACATAAAGGAGAAGAAACACACTACAATTTTCTTCATAGTTTCTGAAATAAACACAACTATCATATGAACTCCTATTAAACCCCTTAGACACAACATAATCATCAAATCTTTTGTACCATTGCCTAGGGGACTGTTTTAAGCCATACAATGATCTCTGAAGTAAACAAACCTTATTCTCTTGCCCACTAACTTCAAAACCTTCAGGCTGATTCATAAAAATAGTTTCTTCCAAATTTCCATGAAGAAAAGCAGTCTTAACATCTAATTGCTCTAATTCCAAATCATATAAAGCAGTTAAAGCTAAGATAACTCTAATTGAAGTATGCTTAACCACAGGTGAATAAATCTCATTATAATCAATTCCTGGTTTCTGTGTAAATCCCTTAGCAACCAGCCTAGCTTTATATCTAGGAGCCTCACCCTCATTTATTCCATCCTTTAGCTTAAACAACCACTTACAAGCTACAGGTCTCTGATCCACAGGCCTATCCACTAATATCCAAGTTTTGTTCTTATAAAGAGAATCCATTTCTTCCTGCATAGCCTTAACCCACTTATCCTTATCCTTGACACTAATAGCCTCACTATAGGAGATAGGCTCAAACAAACTTTCCTCCTCAGCAGCATTAAATGCCACAGCAGTTAAGTCATCATCCTCTCTAAACCTAATAGGTTTAACTATTTGTCTTCTAGTTCTATTATGTGCTATAGAATAAGAAGGATCTTGTGTGCTGCTACCTTGCTCCCTAGTAGCACTAGAAGATTCATTCCTAGTCTTTCCCATAACCTCCACCTCAGGCTCAACCCCATGACTTTCCTTACCAGAACCTATATCAGGTGGTTTTTCTAAGTTATCATCAAGAACAACCTGAGATTTACTAAACACATCCTTATACATGACCTCTTCCTTAAAGATGACACTCCTACTTATCAAAACTTTAGGACTACCTTCATCAACCCTCCAAACTCTATATCCCTTAACTCCATCTGGGTAGCCAAGGAATATGCACTTAAAAGCTCTAGATTCAAGCTTCCCCTGACTCACATGAGCATAGCATAAAGATCCAAATATTCTAAGACTATCATATTCCTGTTTTACCCCTGACCATACTTCCATAGGAGTTTTATTCTCTATAGCTCTAGATGGGGACCTATTTATCAAATAAGTTGCAGTACTTGCTGCTTCAGCCCAGAACCTTTTAGGCATACCAGCAGCATCAAGCATACACCTAACTCTCTCAAGAATGGTCCTATTCATTCTCTCAGCAAGACCATTTTGCTGAGGAGTTCCAGGAATAGTCAAGTGCCTAGAAATCCCATGCAGTTTACAAAAATCATTAAACTCATGATTACAATATTCTAGCCCATTATCAGTCCTAAGCTTCTTGATTTTTCTTCCTGACTGATTTTCCACTAATACTTTCCATTCCTTAAAAGTCTTAAATGCCTCATTCTTATGTTTCAAGACAAATAACCAGACCCTCCTAGAATGATCATCAATCAGTGTCATGAAATACCTAGCCCCTCCTAAAGACTCAGTTCTAGCTGGACCCCACAAATCAGAATGAATGTAATCTAGGACACCTGCTGTAACATGCTTACCCTTTTGAAACTTAACCCTCTTATGCTTACCCATTATACAATGTTCACAAAAGGATATTTCACAACTATCTATTCTTCCTAGAACTTGTTGTTTATTCAACTCAGATAAGCCCTGGCTACTGATATGTCCTAATCTTTTATGCCAAAGTAAAGCAAGTTTACTACCTTCCTCAGTAACCATAGCAGCCTCATTCGTCTCTACATTACTATCTAACACATATATATTGTTATTTTTCCTAGTACCAGTCAGAACTATCATTGAGCCTTTAATCACTTTAGCCTTTCCTTCCTTTAAACTCACATTATATCCCTCTTTCTCTAATAACCCTAAAGAAAGTAAGTTTCTCTTAAGACCAGGAACATACCTCACATCTTGAAGATTTAATGTACACCCATTCTGAGTCTTCAATGTGACAGCACCTCTTCCTGTTACCTTGCAGGGCCTATGATCTCCTAGTTTGACTGTTCCAAGGTCCTCCACCTTAAACTTATGAAAGAATCCCTTGTTAGGAGTCATATGGTAGGAGCACCCACTATCCATGACCCATCCATCACTCAACTCTTCATTAGACACCATTAACACATCAGAGCTTTCATATCCTTCTCCTGTATCATCTTGATCACCTTGACTATGTCTTTTTTTCTGATCTGATCCCTTATAGTTCCCCTTCTTCTTCTTCCATTCAGGGCAGTCTCTTTTGAGATGTTTCTCTGACCCACACACAAAGCATTTGTACACTTTGTGATTTCTGGACTTAGACCTGGAACTACCTTTCTTCTTGAAACTCCTTTGTTCTTCCCTTCCTCTAACAAATAGACCTTCACTGGTTTCACCACCAGGATCTATCCTATAACTCTTTTTTAATTCCCTTGAGTTAAGAGCAGCCATAACCTCATCCATAGATAACTCTTCTCTACCATAGATAAGAGTTTCTACAAAATGATCAAAAGAACTAGGGAGAGATGTTAGAAACAAGATTGCCTGATCTTCATCTTCTATTTTGATATCAATATTCTCAAGACTGATTATCAACTTGTTAAAGTCATCTGAGTGTTCATCCAATGTCTTACTTGGATCCATTGAAAAAGTATACAATTTCTTTTTCAAATAAAGGCGATTAGCTAAGCTCTTTGTCATATACAGAGATTCTAATTTCAACCAAATACCTGCAGCCGAATCCTCCCTTGAAACTTCTCTCAACACCTTGTCACCAAGACTCAACAGAATCGCACTTTGAGCCTTTGCAAGAATTTCAAGCCACTTATCATCAGCTACACCCTGCGGTTGATGATCCTCTCCTGCCAGTGCATCAGCAAGACCTTGATACACCAATAGAGCTCTCATCTTCACTCGCCATAACCCAAAATCATTCTTCCCGTCGAATTTATCAATTTCGAACTTCGTTCCAACCATCGCGACAATCAATTGCGGAACCGATCACGCGAATCACCAATCGGAGCCCTAATTGGCTCTGATACCAATTGTTGTAAACAGGAATCGAAATACAATGACTAAATTGAATAAATCGACTATATTATTCATGATTCAAGAACTTAGAAAGAGAATTTGAGTACAAGAACGATCGGATTGAAAAACTAACTAACAACAAGCTGATCCCCTCTTCTTAAAGGCTCCTAACGGTAATTAACAAACTATGTTGCTGATTAGCAACATTGGCCCCTCAACTTTTACCCCTTGGACACCGAGCACTTTAAGTTTAACATATGTGTAAGAGTAATACACATTCAGTCCTTCAACTTCTGAAAACTTGCCATATTATATCCAAACTATAACAGTCGTTTTATTCACTGATTTGAGCATCACATTCCAACATAT
>JBCNJP010015137.1:0-10122 GCA_039602395.1 Deinandra increscens subsp. villosa
TACTTTTAACTGATGACGTAAACCTAATCCCGCGTGTGTACTTGAAGCGTATACCCGTAAATTTCAATAACAAGAAAAATAAATATAAAATGTATTTTTATATTTTATCTTGAACTGGAACTGGTGTCGAACGTTTATATAACCGACACTGCAAACTGATAAGTGATCGTATGTTTAAAAGTATTCGGTTTTAAACAATCTGGACGGTCGAGCTTAAAACTGTTGCGAACTGACAAAACTGAAAACGTAAACCGTAACATGTGTACAAAACTGAAAACTATATCCGATTTCTGAAAAACTGTTATAACCGACTCGAACTATTGTTTTTACGAAATAAAAACATCACAAACCGAAATCGTTGTCAAGACTTAAGCCAAACTCCAACCGAACACCCAATTGGGCCCGACTTGGCCCAATGGGCCCAATAAGCCGAAAACAATGAAACCGAGCCTGAAATCTTAACCGTTACATAACCTCGACACACCGAGTGATCGTGGCGATCCGTAAACTCAACCGATACACAACGTGCCCGGGCCTCGAACCGGTGCTCCGTTTGGACCCGTACGGCCCATAACCGACAGACCGACCCAAATACATTTTTCCTTTAAATGATTAGGCCCAATATAAAGTCCAAACTCAATAGATTAATTTTACAATATTGACCCGTCAACTTTACAATTTTTATAAAAAAAATTGTTACCACTTATCATTTTTATAAAAATTTGCCATGAACTGGTATACTTTTATACATTGTTTATTTATAAAAGTTATGGATTATTTCTCCTCAAATAATATTATGTTTTATACACATTTACAATGTACAACAAATTTTATAAAACATAACAAACTTTTTATAAAATTTCCACCTACATGTTAAGTTTTATAAAAACTTGGTTAGTGATTTATAGTAAAAGAATGTGGTAAAAACTTAGCCACATCTCCTAATCTAGCCTACTAACACTAGGCCATCATCACCACTAAATTTGTACACCCTACACACCACATCTTCCACCAACCCATCTCCTTTTTCTCCTTTCCTTTTCTTTTTCTTTTTTTTTTGAACGGCAAACTTTTATTAAAACTAGCGAGAAGCTAGGAACAAGAACAAAGAAAAAGAAAAAACGATTACATTAAAGAAGCAAGACCGGCCCATTTTTCCCACGAGATCCCCGAGGCCTTTGCGCGAGTGTTAATCCAAGAGAAAGACAGAAGCTTAATGTCATCGAGGGTCCGCCCCGGGTGGGTGTTTAAGTCTTGAAAAACTTTCTGATTTCTCGCCAACCAAATTATCCAAAGGGTGCAGCTCGAGTTGTTGCTACGCCTTGAACCGCCGCCGCTGGCATGCTGCTGCCCCGGCGAGTTGTTGCTGCCGTGGAGCTACTGCCACCACCACCCTCCTCCCTCATTCTTTCTCTTCACGACGGCCTAACATCACCGCCACGTTTCTCCCTCGCCCTCCCCTCCTGTTTCGATCGTGAACCACACCCGCCACCGTCACCTTCATCCTTCACCATCATCATCACCCCCACCTTAACTCACTCTCTCCCTCTCATTTTTTTTTCCGGCCAACCACCACCACCGTGACAACCTACCACCACCATCGCAATCTCTGTGTTGCTGCTGTTCGGAGCCGCTATGCACCGTCAATCGCCACCGAGGGGCTGCTGCGAGCCGCTGCCATGACCCCCGGAGACCCGCGAAACCAAACCGCCACCTTTCTCGTTTCTCTCGGATTAACCCCTCTCCGTTGTGAGTATTTTATTTTTAACCGTCTCGTTTACGTTTTGGATACGTTCTAAACGTCCCGAATGATCAAACCGGGTCTTGACAACGAACCGTTTAAACGTGAAGTTTTCTAACGATCATAAACACCGAACTATATTTTTATATAAACCTTGAGGTTATAAGTTTGAAAATATGGATATCATGTGTTTTCTAAACACTAATATATTAATGTTTGAACCTATGAATATATTTACAAGTTAAATGATTTAATTTGATCATTTTGTGATTTTATGATGTTTAACATACTTTGCATGGTTAGATATTGTTATTTTCATGTTTTAGTATGTTGTAAATGGTTATAATGGTTATTGGTGATTTTAATTGTTAATCATCTTGTTTATAAACTAATATGTTACTAATGACAACTAAGATGGACAAATGACGTTTAGTGACATGCATAGGACTAATATGGACTTTAGATGTGTTAACTTGATTTTTGGACATAAAATCATAGCTTAAAACACTTTAAATGAATTTTTATGGTTTAATAACAAAATTGGTAATTTATAAAAATTACTTGAATTTTAAAACCATAAAATCTCTCCATGAAACTTAATTATAAAATGGTCACATTTTATAAAAATATAATATCTAAATACACAAGACTTAAATGACTTGTTAGATTTTATAAAAACGAAATGGATAAAAATATATATAAATATATTTTATATCAAAAATGATAAAAGAACATATTTATGTCATTTGACATAAAAAGTATAAATCTTGGATTTTATACAAAAAGTAAAAATGTTTTATGTTGAGAATATTCTATAAAAAGTCTTTAAATTTAAAACTCTAACTTTATTTGATAAATAAAGTTATTTAGAAATGATTTTATAAAAATAAAATCAAAAGACTTATAGAAACTATGAAAAACATATTTTTTTTGATTATTTTAAATAAATCAAAATAATCAAAACATTTTAACCGGATCAAATGTTTATTTTTAGACGATTGGAATTGAAACGAAATCTTTAAACGATTTAAAAATGTTTTACGACATATTGAATCGTAAATAATTATTTTCAGCAAATAATTATCCTTATGAATTTTAGAAACCCTAATTTGAGTTAAAATCATTTTGGTTTGTTAATTTAATTATTTTTAATAATAATTATATTTACATTAACTCAAAACCCTAATTTTCAAAACACGAGTTTAATATTAAAATAACCTTTAATATTTACCTACTTGTGTTTAATCATTAAATCTTTAACTTGAGATAATTTGATAAATTATTCCAACAAGTTAGAATAATTATTTCGATAATAATTACCAACCCTAGTTATATATATTATAACTTAAGGCGATTAATTATCCAATCGATCGAGCGAACATAAAAATAATAATAAATATTAGTATTTAGAACGATGTTTAATACTTGATTGAACTGATCTTCATGATACGTTATCGCATGTTCATCATTTGTATTTATTTACATAAATGCCTTAATACGTGAACATTCGTATTTGCTGATTTTGTAAACTGATTAACTAACGGGTTTTCAAAACGCTACAAACGGGATTATACGTCAAGACTTGACCGGTATCATTTGGGTAACGTTCGTTACTCGAATGATTAAGTGGACCCTTATGCATATTGTCTTATGTTTTATTAGGACTTTACGTGCTAGTTGCCACTCGGCAATTCATCATCATCACTGAATCAAGTGAGTTTCACGGCCCCTTTTCTTTACAACTGTTTTACACTTATGGGGGAGAAATCATGAACTGATAAACTGCTTTTACTTAATGTTATGGTTTACCTGTTAGCCGTATGACTACATGTTCCATTCTGTATCCCAAACAACTGGTACTTTATCGTTATCAACGTTAGTACAACTGAAATTCCCACTATTAATTGAATTCGATTAGTTCTGCTCGAAACGATAACTAGTGAATAGATCTATTTGGGTTGACAACCCTGCCCAGATTGGTAGCTCCAATTCTGACTTCGTACATTGTCAAGGGGTACACGTCAGTTATTCTTGCCTGTTCGGTATTCTTGGGATAGAATGCTATGAGTGGGTAATCCGTTAGTATTCGAATTTGAGGTTCATGGGAGATCTTACAACCACGACAGTAAACCAACATAACATCTAAGTATACCGTAAACTGTTATTCCAACACACTGTAAACTGTTTTTACAAACTTACCATAGAATCATAAACATGTGAACCTCACCAACTTTATGTTGACCTTTTAAAACTCATGATTTCTCAGGTATCTAAGCTTATCATGAAAGACGTGCAAATGGGGCTTCACTGTAACTTTCGACCCTGCTTCACCGGAGTCGTAGTCCCGACCTATCTTAAACAAACTGATTTATGATTTCAATATCAAACTAAGACTTTTATTCAAATGTAAGACATTATCATTTCACCACAACTTTCCGCTGCAACATAAATGGTGTTGTGTTTTAAATGACGTTTGAATTTAGTAGAAGTTATTCTGTATATCTGCGACTATGATTCCGTCTCGCTCACACCCAAATCCGTTGACCGGGGTGTGACACCTTCGACTTGGACGAGTACTCTCAACTCCCCAATCGACTGATTTAGAAGCGCCTAACGACTCTTGCAACCATGCTCAGAAAACAACGCCAAGGTTGATGTCATATAACTTGAATGTTAGTAGTTGGAGTGGAACGGATTTTCTCTGATAAAAATACAAGGTAAAAATACATACATCATTTTTTAACCGTCATACACATCATTAAATCCACATATCTCCCACTTTGTAGTCGTGATATAAGCATGCACCGCTAATTGTCTAAAAATGAATACTATGTATCATTAGTCTAAATATCCTCTAATAAAAATGTATCAATGTATGTATCATTTTAATTAGTGCAATATATCATGCAAATAAACACCGAAATAAATGGAATACAAATCTCATGCATGCATGCATGCGTTGAATATAAGAAAATAATGATAAAAAGGTGATCAATAGCCGCACAAATGTCAAACTCGAAGTCGTGAAACCAAGCTAAAGTATCAATATTCATTTCAATTAATGCATAAGTTGATATAATTAATCATATATTTTTATTAATAGATTATGTATTTAATTAAAATCATCTATATTCCATCCATTCAAGGAATGTATATTTTTTTCTTTTTTGAACAACCAACAAATATGGTTTACCTTTTTAAATAGTTTTTTTTAATTGTTTCTCTTGATTTTATTTTTAGTTTCATATCATTATCATTATATGTCTAATACTGTTTAGTTCACAAAACAATCTTAATTATTTTTTTATATTATTTTAATTTTAATAGTTTTTTAATTATTTTAAAATTGCTTTTTAAATCATTTAAAATCAATAACTCTCTCATTCAAAAATTCAAAATACACAAACCCTTTAATTTTAATAGTTTTTTAATTATTTTAAAATCGCTTTTCTAAAGTCTCTATATACTATTTTTTTTATAAAGTCATATCTCCCCCAACCCAAAACTCTAGAATAAGGTAAACCATTCTTGATGTGTCTCAAAACTCTAATGTTATTGTTTTCTAATTTAAAATCACCAACCAACCACAAGTTAATTAAAACATATTTGAACTTTTTGCTTTTTTTGTGATCGACATTGATAAAAAAATATTCTTTGGACTAGGTTGTTATAATTTTTTTTGGTTGTCACACATGATTTGATTACACGTATAACTAATAAATTATTATTTTTATAGGTGTCGGGTGGCTTGGATTCACCCCGGTCCAAACTAACTTGTTTTGCTTAGAAACACATTTCAAGCCTAATTTGACCCATACAAATAATGACATTTTTAACTTGATATTTGACCTTATACCTAACCTATATGTTTTGTTGAGGCTAATCAGAGGGCTAGCTTTCGATTGGTGTGGGGTGTGAGATCCAAATCGTGGCAGAAAAAAGATCTGACAGTAGGGTGATGATTTGGATCGAAAAAAAAAGAACAGAGAAGAGGAGGCTAGGGTTTATGGCTCTTATGCCATGAAACAATATGTAGAATCTCTCCTTAAGGGTTTAGTTACATAGTATTAAGGTTTATATAATTATACTAAAGACCCTATACTATCACACATTATAAAATAACATCCAACTTATTTAATCTATCTAACATTTGCTAACTCTTTTCATCAAATTTTATGCTAGTTTACATTTATAACTTACATATTGATATGTACATATGACTCAAAGAAGTAACTATATACTAGCTACTCCAGTGAACTTGAGGTCGGTCGGCCGGTCTGACACTCTCCCAATACTTTATAGTTTTCTTTGTCACATAGAAAGATATGATTGGTTTGGTAGATTTTTGGATACGGCTCGAGTTCGAAAAAACAATAAAATACCTTTTTCTCTATAAGTAGCTAGATAATACTAACGGCAAATATTCATTGGTACTCCAGATTTTCTGTTTTTACCATGAATACTTCATATTTGAATTTTACATGTTACATATGTTTGGGCTTCTGGACATCGACTGGACTGGATGCACTACAAAGCTAATTGGGCTGGAAATGATAAGAGTGGGCTGAAGAGTACAAGAATAAGAATTGGACCATAGTTGGATAAATCTCTATGTCCCTATAAGTTTAGATGATATACGAATTGGGCATGTTAGGGAGTGCTTATTAAAATGACTTTTGGTTTTTGGAGGAGGCAAAAAGTCAAAAAATACCCCTCCAAAAACTAATAAGTCACAACATTGTGGCTTTTGGATGCTTTTGGAGGGGCATTTTTGACTTTTTGCCTCCTCCAAAAGCCAAAAGTCATTTTAATAAGCACTCCCAAACATACCCGAAATTAATGTTTAGACATATCTAAACTTCATGCAATGAACCCTCATTATATATTATATTTTTGCTATCTTAAGTTTTGTTGACGATAAGTGAGCGAGTAAAAGATGATACACAAAACGTGATGTTTAACCTTACATTGTTATAACAAAATGGCGGCAAACGTGAAGACAAATGTTTATATGGGAATCTTTATTTGGGAAGAAGTAGAGAGAACCAAGAAGAAAAGCTGCCTTAAACAAACTCTAATTAGTTTTTGAGCCGTACGAAAAGTTCTTAGATTTTTTTACAATTTTACAACTCTAAAAGCATTTTCTTCATCCTTATCCCTATAATTTATATTTTTATTATTATTTTTTTTCTCTCTTTCACTCACAACCATAATTAAATAATATTTTTTATACATTTATCATTACCTTTTCTCTCTCTTTCAATCCCCAAATTTTAACAAATCACCTGTTTTTTTTGCCAAATATGCAGATTTGTTAAACTTTTTCTCTCCTCTACTCACAACCACTCACAACCAAACCTCAAATTTTACAAATTTACACTCACATATTTTCTAGAGAACTTACCGTGAATGCTCTTATATGTCATCTCTTTGGTTGCTTACTGCGTGAAATTTTAGTAATGACAATGTAGACATCCAATCAGGGACGGTATAACCGTTTTGGAGGTCCAAAGCGAACAAAAAATTTGGGGTTCCTATTAAAACATATATAGCTCTTATGGTTGTCGCATTATACAAACTTCGAATAAAATAAAACATGTATATATTATTATTTTTTTAAGAAAAAAATTAGGACCCTATTAAAATGAAACCTAAAACCCCACTTCATTTAATTTACCCTTAAAACCCCCATCCATCCCCATCCATCCAATGAAAATAATACCTCAAGTTTCTATTTATTCTCAATACCAAGTTTCTATTTATTCTCGATACAAGACCTCTTGGGGATGCATAAATTTACCTGGGGAAGTGTTGTGAGGAAAAAGGTTGTGCAATTGGTGATCTACACTACGGTTTGGCTACTATGGAAAGCGCGCAATGAAACAATATTTGAAGGTGCTCAAGTCTCTCTTACTAAAGTGGTTAATGGTATCAAAGAGATGGGTTTTCTTTGGTTAAAAAATAGGTCCAAGGTGAAGATCGAATGGAGTGAATGGCGTAGATTTAATATTTTGTAGTCCTGGTGTTTTCGTGGTGTGTTTTGTTTGTTTTTTCTTTTTCTTTTTGGTGTTTAATCTTTGGCTACCTTCTTGGTAGTGTTTGTTTATAATATTTTTGTTGGCCGGTAAAAAAAAATGAAAATAATACCTCACCATAATGACACAAATTCAGAAAGTACGACTCCTCACAACTCCCATCGGTGACCTTTTATGTCGGTTGGTCTCTCTTAAAGTTACAATACTTTTTTATTTTCTTTGACACATGGCATAAAGTGATTGCTGGGCTAGATTTTTGGGGTAAGACTTTTTATCTAAAATAATAAAGGAGTTAAAAATATAATAGAATAATCTTTTCTCTCATAAATAGACAATACTATAGGCATACTTTCATTGTTACTTCAGAGATTCTCTATTTTTAGTCTCATATAATTTCGTATTTTTCTTATCATGAATAATTCGAATTTAAATTTTTATTTGAGTATCGAAGAATCTGAAGATTATTTGAATGCTCAGTATGAAAGTGATGGTAGCTCGGAAGGATCAAGTATTACCGAAGAAGAAGACTATTGTGTCGACTCCAACCAAGGAATGCCAAGTAGTGGTGGTTTGATAATTCAACGTCCAATAGGTAGAGATGTAGTCGAAAGAAAACAAAAAGGTATCATTTCTAATGAAATTGTTGCAGAACTTCGTGCAACAAGGATTGCTAGAGAGCGTATGGTTGAAATCATGACAAAAAGACTTGAGCTGAAACAACAAAGGGGACAAAAACTAGAAGAAATGAAAATGGAAAGAATGGTAACAAAAATGCAACTTCTACATCTCAACACGCTGATACAAAAGGAGCACTTGTCACCTGAAGAAGAAAACATAAAACGCTACCTAATTTCAAAGTTTTATGGAGATACGAAAGGAGCGGTTGTCACCTGAAGAAGAAAACATTAAAACTATCTAATTTCGAAGTTTTATGGAAACTAAATCGAGTATAATTTGTACTTTATTTTACGTTTGTTTTTAATGTATTTGTAAATTATTTCAAAGTTTAGTTTTGTATTCATGTATTTGTAAGATATTTTATCTAAGTAATTTTGTTTTCAGTCAAATTCTCCCTATTGGGGCATTTGTAATGGCGCCACGGTGGGGCGTCAATGTGTCACGAATAAACAAAAAAAAAAACACGAGTTTCATACCTGAAATTCATTTCTTCTAGTCTTGTGATCTAAAAAACAGTCAAGATAACTGTTAACATCCTCAAGAACATAGCCTGCATAGAACATACTATAAGAACAAAAGGAAGTTACTAACTCTTTGATAACATACCTGAAGAGTTCTACAATCACCTCTGGTGTGCATTGTCATTTCTAAATCATTAAATGACTACAACAATAGGAATCAATCAACCAGAAAGAGAAAGAAAAAGAAAAGGGAAAAAAATCGCTGCAACAAGTTAAAGGCGTAAAGCATCCATGTTACCTGGGTTTATTCACCCACCCGAGCCCCACAAAACTTCTGGTTGTATGGTCAATGTAATGATAGCATTTGATCAAGTAAACAACATGAACAACGGTCTGATGGTTCCAACAACAGCAACAGCTACTTTACTGAGTCGGAATGGCAACCAAGTTTGTTCGAAGAACGACCCCATCTTTCTCCCGGTCACCATCAGGTTCATGCTGATTTATTCCGAAACCAACTCCAGCGGTCCAGCCAAAGTAATTTTGTATCCTTCACTATGCAAACTGTGTACTAAAGTGCTACAGGTAGCAAAACTAAGCATAACCCCACAATTCCCAGTTTCATAACTAGATGCCACTGCTCTTTTTAGTTTACCATTTTGAGACCACTTGCCAACCAATTTTCATAAACATTTAACGCATAAAATGCAAGCTATTTATAATATAAAAATTGAGCATCAACTTTTTGGGTAAAAAGGACTTGCAAAATTTATTAATTATAATGAAATATTTACATAATAGAGTGAATTACAAATTATGTGCCTTAGGTTTGCACATTTTGCAAGTTTTGTCCTTTACCTTTACTAATAAGATGCCCTTTAAACTTCATAAAGTTTCACTCAGTGTCCATTGACCTAATTTTGTTCCTTATGCCAAAGGACACTCAGTGTAACTTTTGTACAAGATAAATGGCACTCGTTGTAAGGTTTGTTAGGCCAAAGAACAATGAGTGAAACTTTGTGAAGTTAGTAAAGGTAAAAGACAAAACTTGCAAAATATGCAAACTTAAAGGACAAAATTTGTAATTTACTCTACACAATACTACAGAAAAACTCGTTTTTATTAGACGCCTAAAATCACCATACCTGCACTTTGCAGGGTTTGAAGCCACCACCTTTATCACGAAGCTATCCCCTAAGGCCCTAAG
>JBCNJP010015138.1:0-10122 GCA_039602395.1 Deinandra increscens subsp. villosa
CTAAGCCCAGCCCAACTTATTTAATATTACAAGCCTCATAATCTAGCCTCTACACCGTTGCATCCGAATCGGCTTTTAGCACCGGAGGTCGGGTGCTTGATTGTTTCTGAATTTCTTTAACCCCAAGGATGGTTGAAGCCTTGGTTTGTGGACAAGATTGGTTGTGTGCTTCTAATAGCCCAATTATGGTTGATGACACCTTACTTGAAATTGAGAAAATGGAAGAAGGTATGTTACTAGTTATTGTTTTTTATTACCTTATATTCTTTGTTTGTGTATATTTTTACAATGGAACAACTTCTGTGTGTATCTTATAATGTTATAGAGTTGAAGGAATTAACCTTGGAACAACCTACAATTATTATTGATGAAACGGTTGATGAATCTTCCAACTATTGAGGTACGTATCATGACTTAAAGGTAAAATTGATAACTATTTTGCTTATTTACTAGATTAGATTACTTTCTTCATGCATTATGTCAAAACATCTCCAAAGTTCATGCTAGAATGCATGTTTTAGTGATATGTGATATTGTGGATGTAGACTCAAATGTGGGGAGGTTTTAAGTATACTTTAGTGCTTTTTGCATTTGGATTTTTTAAGTATATAACTCATTTTATATAGAACTACATTTTACTTGTTTTTTGTGTGTAGGTGATGAAAAACTTGAAAGTTGAAATGAACGCTTAAGGGTGAATGTTGGACGAATGCGGTGAAGGAAGAAATCAAGATATTATGTTTGTTTTTCTTTTTTTGTTAATTTGATTTGTATTTGAAATATGTGGACTATGTTTATTGTTTTGTCGTTTTTTAGGTCGAACTTATGTTTATTTGTATTGGAAGACTTGGACTATGTTTATTTATTTTGTGGTTTTGTCATTTTTTTTGTTAAATTGTGGTTTTTTAAACAAAACAGGATTTTCGGATACCCGTTATCACTATCCGAGTCCAGTCCAAAATTTCAGATATCCAAAATTTCGAATTTGGACTTGGACAGTGAAAACTGATATCCGAATTTTTCGGATACCCGAAATTCCGGGTATTCGGTTTTGAACACCCCTGATTAAATTGATAGAAAAACTCTTAACGGATAATTTTAAACTCGTAAGTGAGAAAAACACCTTCTATGTAACTACTCTAGTTAAAGGACCCAATTTGAAATTTGAGTAAAACTTTTTATGTAATTTATTCTTATATTAATGAAAAGATTTTGAGGAGTGTATTCGTCCGATCTATTTGAGAAGATTGAAAATTGAAGGAAAAATGGTGATAGATGGACGTGACGTTTAAAGAGTTTGAAAATTTATTGTCGGATTAGGATCCATTCATTCTAAGTTTGAACTTGGGATCCATTAGAGTTTGTTTATTTAGTCTACATGTTTTATATGTTCAATTAGATTATGGGTAGTTAGTGAGTTCAAGAAGCTGGATCGAGGGTTCCTATTCTTTAGGTGAAAGTTGATTTGTTTTCTATTTAATGTATTTTATGAATGAATGAATCAGAATAAGAGTTTAGAGCATAAATTCTTCTCTATTTATTTCGTGAGTTTATGTGTGTATTGTGGGCCTGATTTCCAAAACTATAAAACTCTAAGTCAAAGTCAAATTGGTTAATGGATACGTGGAATTCTATGAATAGCTAGGTAGTGACACTCATCACTCTCATTAGTCACTCTCATCAAACGCGCAATTAATTAATGGAACTCGACTCATTCAAGGATCAAAGTGTACACGGTAGTAAACTGAATTGGTCAATTATATTATTTGACTTTTCACACATACATATACGTGTTCTCCTTTAAAACATAGGAGGACTTATTTGGGCTTCAGTATGTTGTACAGTACAAGCCTATGTGTAATGATCATGGGTTTTCGAGTTTCTTATGTGGGTATTTTGTGATATGTGGCATCCTACGTGGCAAGTGGCTTGAAAACAAAAATAGTGTAGTGTTTAAACCCCACTTTCAAACCCCCATTAAGCCCTTACACCTCTCTCAATCTTTCCCCTTTTCAGCGTGAAAATTCTCACGCCTTAGGGGCTTTTTTTTTTGGTTTTGGCGTCCTATATAGTGGGAGGATCGTGAAAGGGGCATGAAAGTGTGGTTTCAAGTCCCATTACGAATAGCCTAAAAAATAACAAAATCATTATTATAGATTTTCTATTATCAAACTAATTATCAAACAACGCTAAGGGTGGGAGGTATGCTTGTAGAATTGATGTATTAGGCATCAAATTGGACCAATAGGATGATGCCAACAAAGAGAGAAAAATGATGTAGAATTGATGTTTTTGTAGGGGGTATGCTCATTTAGATGATGTAGAATGATGGTTGGTATTTGGTTGATTAAAAAAAAAAAGTAGCCGTTGGATGTGCAAACGGTCAAAAAGTAACGGGCAAAAGTTCTCGGCGTGACTCGGCATCAATTTGCCGTTGGGGTGAGATTCTACGCCGAATGCCGAAAATGGAGGGGGAGGGTGTACTCGCCGAAATCGGCGCCGGATCCATGCCGAAGCATGATCCATACACACCGCCCACCCTAATAAATTTATGTGTCATGTGCATTACGGGCCTTGAATTCACCGTTGCAAAAAGAGGATAGGCCATCTTGTGTTTTATATATGTTGACACAAAATTTGAAGCCAACTTAAAACGGTATCTGGAGCTTATCTTTTAAGTTGTGTTACGCATTAAAGCTATCGAATGCAATATTCATGAATAATTATATCTTTAATATATGTTATGATATAACAAAGTAGGAGGTTAATATCCAATGTTTTAAAAACCGGTTCGAACCAGCCGGTTCAACCGCGAACCGTCTTTCTCACCGGTTTTTTATATCTCGGTTTTTTGGCAATAACCAGACCGGGTTAGACCGGTTTTCCGGTTTTTTCCGGTTCAACCGGTCCAGTTCAACCGGTTTTCTGATGCTTTTTATTTTTTTTTAACTTCTTTTTTAATTTTTTATTATTTTTTAAAGTTTAAAACTTATATTTTCTTATGAAATACATATTTGATATTATTTTTGAGTGGATTATAATTGTATTTTAACTACTTTTGTTGGGGTGTATAAGTTTATTAGCATTTTTATAAAAAAATATATATAAATCCCCTAACCGGTTCAACCGACCGGTCGAACCGGTCCCGAAAGGTTTTCCGGTTCAACTAAAAAACCGGTTTTTAAAACATTGTTAATATCTTGTTTATTGTAGCATACGGAGCTTATGTAAAACATCTGTTAGACAAATTTGTTTTTAAGAGAATAACTTTTAAACAACTTTTAAGATAAAAGATTATGAGTTTATATATTGTAATGTGTCAATGATTTAGACCATAAAAAATGAAATATACCAGACAAATTTCCTCAAATATCTCAAAAGGGTACTTTTCCATGATACTAAAGTAAGTTTAGTCTAGCATCCACATAAAAAAAATCTAATTTTGAATGACCCCTTTTGATCCCTATGTGACAAGATATATTAATTTTGCTTGCCTTTTTTTTTAAAACCGGAATTTTTTAATTTTATTATGAGTTTATATATTTTAATAAATACATTGAAATTAAAACTTTATCTATTTCAAAAACAAAGGATAATGTATATTTATATATATATATCAGGTTAAAACCCATGTATTACATGGGTTGAACAAATGCAATTTAATATAAATAATAATTTTTATGAATATTTGTCTATTAGATATCATATAAATTTGTGTAATAAGAAATAATTAATATTTAAAATTTATAAAATAAAGAATAATAAATATTTGAATAATATAAAATTATATTTTAAGATAAGATATAAGTAAAATCTTATTCTAACTCATTAAGTTAAAACAAATTATTGGAATAAGAACATTTATATTTAAAATTATTATTATTTAATAGATTAATAGATAAGAATGTTAGTATTTAATAGAAGAGAGATGCAGGAAAATGAGATGAAAATGAATGTGAGAGTAACATATGGTAAAATTGTAATCATTTATTAGAGTATATATATATATATATATATATATATATATATATATATATATATATATATATATAGGGTGATGTTATTGTGAGAAGTTTAGTTTTGATAAAAAGGATAAGAAGTAATCATAGCCATTAGATCGACTTAAAATTTTCCTGGGTAAATTAGAAATAAAAACTAAAGAAAATAAAAAATGGAAGGGTATTTTTGACTTTTTATTAAATTCCCCTCATTTTTTAAACCTTCATAACTTTTAGATACGACATTATTTATTTAAAAAAATTACACCATAAAAACGAGCGTTTTTTTATCTTTGAAACGCATATAGTGTTGCTATATAAAAAATTAAATTTTTTTTACTCTTTCGATTGTATCAAATGTTCAGATCATTGTGTCATTGTGCCGTTGTGTCAAAATGTTTAGATCATTATGTCATATTGTGTCAAAATGTTCAGATCATTATGTAATATGGTGTTAAAAACCGAAAGAGTACTTTTTTTAATTTTATATACAGCAGCACAATATATATACTTTTGACACGACAACACAATGACACAATGATCTGAACATTTTGACACAATGACACAATGATGTGTCAGAATGTTCAGATCATTGTTTCATATGATGCCAAAAACCGAAAGGGTAATTAATTTTATATATAACAACACTATATATATTTTTGACACGACGGCACAATGACACAATGAACTGAACATTTTGACACAATGATGTGTCAAAATGTTCAGATCATTGTTTCATATTGTGCCAAAAACCGAAAGAGTGTTTAATTTTATATATAGCAACACTATATACTTTTGACACGACAACACAATGACACAATGATCTGAACATTTTGACACAATGACACAATGACATGTGTCAAAAATCGAAAGATTAATTTTTTTCTATTTTTTATATAGCAACACTATATGCGTTTTAAAGATAAAAAATGCTCGTTTTTATGGTGTAATTTTTTAAAAAAAATAATGTCGTATGTGAAAGTTATGAATGTTTAAAGAAAATGAGGGAAGTAGATAAAAAGTCAACAAAAGTGGCTAAGACTAAAATACTCCTCCTTTCTTTTTTATTAGATCAAGATCTAATTGCTGAAATTCCTTCTTATCCTTTTTACCTAAAACAAACTTCTCATTTGAACATTTTCCTATATATATATAAATATATATATATATATATATATATATATATATATATAGGGTGAGGTTCATTGTAGACACTTTCGCATGTGAAATAGCTCTTTTTCACATGTGAAAGTTTCTAATTAATGAGAAAAAAGAAAAAAAGAAAAAAGAAAATTAATCACAACCATTAGATCAAGAGATCTAATGGTGAAAAAGGGTGTCTACCTTTCTACACTTATGGAGGTGTCTACAATTAACTTTTCACTATATATATATATAGGGATAGGATCTTTTGAGAACCAATAAATATTGTGAGAACCGCGAGAACAGATATGAGCCACACATTTTAACCACCTTTTAAAATGAATGGTTTAGATTAATTTGAATTTATTTAAATTAAATTTAAATTTAAAAATCTATTAAATATATAGAAAAGGGCATTTAAGTAATTTTATATTTAAATTGAGATGAAGTGATAAGGTGATGTGACATAAATATTTACTTTCCCCCCTTCATTTTATATCGTTAATAACTTTTTATACGATAATAATTTTATAAAAAAAATTGCACCATTAAATAGGACGTTTTTTTATCTTTAATTTGGTTATAGTCTCGTTATTTTTTTTATATAAAAATTTTTTCCGTAGTTTTTTTTAATGTATTTTGTTACATGTAGGTAACGAACAATTACATATGTGTAGCCAATAAATACATATGTGTAACGAACAGTTACACGTATGTAAAATGTTAAAAAAATATAAATATTTAAATTTCTTTCTCATTGATCAGTATATCATATTTTTTTCTCTCTCATTTTCCGTAAACACATTATCTATCAGGTAAATGCCCAAACATATTTTTCGCAAACATATTTTCTTGCTACAACCACGTAGCTGGTTCTTACAAACCTGAAGCATTGTGTAACAAAAATGTAAACAAGTATTTACATGGTTGCATGCTCGTAGGCATCTGTTACATAGTTATTGTTGTCTAGATTGCATGATCGTAGGCATCTGTTACATAGTTGCGGCTTCTTACATATACGTTACATTTTCATAACAGAGTATTACCAACTAGTAGTAACAGGTTACCACCTGTCAAAACCTTAAACCATGATAATAGTAGCACCAAAACAATACCAAGATCTAATTTTTTGAGTAAATTTCCATTTTCGTCCCTGTGGTTTGCTCAAAATTGCCAATTCAGTCCAATAGTTTAAAAATTGCCAATTTCATCCCTGTGGTTTGCAAAAATTGCCAATTCAGTCCAAAACCAGCAATTTCTTTGGACTGAATTGGCATTTTTTGCAAAACCACAAGGACGAAATTGGTAATTTTTTATAATATTTTGGATTGAATTGGCAATTTTTTCAAACCACAAGGATGAAATTGACAAATTTTAAACTATTGGACTGAATTGACAATTCTGAGCAAACCACAGGGATGAAAATAGCAATTTACTCTAAAATTTTTTTGCAAGAACCAAAAACAACATAAAAAAGGATATCAAAAATTATAAACAACAAGATCTCAAAATTATCAACTTTTTGAATGCATGTTGTTACATGTATGCAACGAACAGTTACGTATGGGTAACAAACAGTTACATATATGTTTTTACACTAATAAAAGGATGTATTAGGTTATTGCTACGTGCACACAATGTTACACACTTGTATCATGGTCTTGCTACATGAATGCAGCGAGTTCTTACATACTTGAAGCATGTGTAACAAACATGTAAACATGTTTTTACACTAATAAAAGGGTGTAGGTTGTTATTAAACTGGTGCAAACGTTCTTACACGTAAGAGTCAGTAAGAAAAAAAATGAAAAAGGAATCGGTAATGAGGAAATCCAAGAATACCGAACTAAATGGTGTATAAAAGAAGTAAAAGAAATGTTCAATCTCACGAACTATCATGTATAGTTAAAGTATGATTGAATCGTGTTCCATATATGTTACATATCACTGCACGCTCGTAGGTATATATTTCATGATTGTTAATATATTGCATGCTCGTATGTATTTGTTACATGGTTGCATCTTGTTACATATATTTACCTATTCACTATAGAAACTTACTAACAAGTAGTAAAATATTACTGTGTTGCATGTGCATATAATGTTACACACTTGTATCAGGTTATTGCTACACCAATGCAGTGAGTTCTTACAAACGTGAAGCGTGGTGTAACAAACATGTAAATAGGTTTTTACACTAATAAAAGGGTCTTTAGGTTGTTGTTAAATTGGTGAAAACGTACTTACACATAGGAATCCATAAGAATAATATGAAAAAAGGATTGGTAATGAAGAAATCCAAGAATACAAAATTAAAGGGTGTATAAAATAAGCAAAATAAAAGTTCAATCTCACGAACTATCAGGTATAGTTAAAGTATGATTGAATCGTGTTCCATATATGTTACACATCACTGCACGCTCGTAGGTATATATTTCATGATTGTTAATATATTGCATGCTCGTATGTATTTGTTACATGGTTGCATCTTGTTACATATATTTACCTATTCACTATAGAAACTTACTAACAAGTAGTAAAATATTAGTGTGTTGCATGTGCATATAATGTTACACACTTGTATCAGGTTATTGTTACACCAATGCAGTGAGTTCTTACAAACGTGAAGCGTGGTGTAACAAACATGTAAATAGGTTTTTACACTAATAAAAGGGTCTTTAGGTTGTTGTTAAATTGGTGCAAACGTACTTACACATAGGAGTCCATAAGAATAATATGGAAAAAGGATTGGTAATGAGAAAATCCAAGAATACAAAATTAAAGGGTGTATAAAATAAGCAAAATAAAAGTTCAATCTCATCGAACAATCACGTATCGAACAATCACGTATGGTTAAAACCTAAATGAATCTTGTTCCATAGATGTTACATATCGTTGCATCCTCGTAGGCATATTTGCATGGTTGTTAGTGTCTATATTCCATGCACGTAGACATTTATTATTATTTTTTAAATAAACATTTATAAAAACTTACAGAAATAAAAAAAAGTAAAAAAAATATATTTTAAAAAAATATAAAAAGTAAATTAAAAACACTAATAAGAAGTTTAAAAAAAATTAATTAAAATAGTAAAAAAAAATTTAAAAAATGTTTAACAAAAGTAAAAAAATTATTCAAAAACATAAAAATAAGTAAAAAAAGTAAAAAAAAAATATTACATTAAAAACATAAAAAGTAAATAATTTAAGAAGTAAAAAAGTTATTTAAAACGTAAAACATTAAAAGTTAATAAAATTTTTTAAAAAACGTTTAAATAAAAAAACGTAAAAAGTAAATTAATAAAAACTAATAAAAAGTTTTTAAAAAATAAATTAAAATAGTAAAAAAAATAATTAAAAAGTTTATAAAAAATGTTTAATAAAAGTAAAAAAAAGTTATTGTGCCAAAAACCGAAAGAGTATTTAATTTTATATATAGCAACACTATATACTTTTGACACGACAACACAATGACACAATGATCTGAACATTTTGACACAATGACACAATGACATGTGTCAAAAATCGAAAGATTAATTTTTTTCTATTTTTTATATAGCAACACTATATGCGTTTTAAAGATAAAAAAATGCTCGTTTTTATGGTGTAATTTTTTTAAAAAAATAATGTCGTATGTGAAAGTTATGAATGTTTAAAGAAAATGAGGGAAGTAGATAAAAAGTCAACAAAAGTGGCTAAGACTAAAATACCCCTCCTTTCTTTTTTATTAGATCAAGATCTAATTGCTGAAATTCCTTCTTATCCTTTTTACCTAAAACAAACTTCTCATTTGAACCTCTTCCTATATATATATATATAGGGTGAGGTTCATTGTAGACACTTTCGCATGTGAAATAGCTCTTTTTCACATGTGAAAGTTTCTAATTAATGAGAAAAAAGAAAAAAAGAAAAAAGAAAATTAATCACAACCATTAGATCAAGAGATCTAATGGTGAAAAAGGGTGTCTACCTGTCTACACTTATGGGGGTGTCTACAATGAACTTTTCACTATATATATATATATATATATATATATATAGGGTAGAGTTATAATACAAAGTACTTTTTGCGTGAGAAGTGTGAGAAGTGTATGATATGTTAGATTTTAATGCATTGTGTTATCTTTTAGTTATGTTTTTGGTAAATATATAACACTATACATTGTTTTTTCCATATTAGAATGTCATATGTTTATCAAAATTAGAGTTAAAGGATAACACAATGTAAACACAGTGTAATAATATCCTAACACAATGCCCTTTTAATAATTCTTAATAAATGATGTTTGGTAGTGTTTGGAATCCAATGGATGGTGTATTTATTTTAGGATTGTCATATATTTACCAAAAATATAATAAAAATACAATATCATGCATTAAAAATTAACACATCAATCACTTCTCACACTTCTCACATAAAAAGTACTTTGTATTATAACCCAACTCTATATATATATATATATATATAGGGTAAAGATCATGTGAAAACAACTTTTATTGCGAAAACACGAAAACAAATATTAAAACCTCTATAACTTTTTCATACGTTAATATTTTTATAAAAATTTTGCACCGAAATCCTTAAAATTATGTTATCTTTAGTTATGGAAAAAAATTTAAAAAATAATCAATTTTTTTTAAAAATTATTATTGCACAGGTGCAATAATTTTTATTACTATTATTATTGCACATATGCAATAATATTAAAACCTTTATAACTTTTTTCATATGTTAAAAATTTTTATAAAAAATTGCACCATAAATCTTATAATTCTGTTATCTTTAATTCTGGAGAAAATTAAAAAAAATTCAACGTTTTTTTTATTTTTTTATTATTGCACATGTGCAATAAAAATTTATTATTGCACATGTGCAATAATATTAAAACCTCTATAACTTTTTCATACGTTAATATTTTTGATAAAACATTGTACCATAGATCTTATAATTCTGTTATCTTTAATTCTAGAAAAAATTAAA
>JBCNJP010015139.1:0-10121 GCA_039602395.1 Deinandra increscens subsp. villosa
AAACACAACTTTTTGTACACTTCATTCTCTTTCTCTCCTTAAATGAACTTGGGAACACATAAATGAACTCGGAAACACAGTGTTATTCCAAATATATCATTCGAATTATTAAAACAATCTCTCCAGTTTGTTTTTATTGGTTCCTCAAAATATAACAAACCAGTATACACTTTCCAAGTTTAATAAAATCAAATGTAAATCTCGAGTGATTCAAGAACACACTAGTAGTGTGTTATATCAAATTCGCCAAAACCCATGAGAAATCGACTATGAAACCACTCCGACCTCCGAAACGAGTTTTACATCCAAAATCAAGTATTGGTTCACTCAAATTATCCAGTTGGGTTTTGGTTGCGAAACAGATCACTGAGGTTAAATAAGAAGAGGTTGTAAAAGAAACACCTTAGGTTGCAAAACAAGAAGATTTTTCTAAAGAAAAATGAGTTCTTGAAAAAGAAAAGTTTGTTAAGGGCACGAGTCTTTACTACGAAAAAGATGAAATTAATGATGGTGAGCAACCCAAGCTTGATTTTTCTGAACAATCACTTCCTATTCCAAAATCTACAAAGTTTAGTGGCATTGGGTTTGGATCGAATGATGGTGTGAAATCTGAAACCCATCACAAGAAGTTTCAGAAGTCACAGAAGTATGATAAGAAAAATGGATCCTCTGGTGATTCAAAGACTGTCAAACCATCATTTGAACAAAAGGTGGAAAATATAGATATCAAGCCCAAGGGTAAATCTGTTTCCGTTGATTCATACATTACACAGAAAATGTATTGCTTGAAAGATAGCGAAACAATTTACTCTGACGAGGTTTTTCCTTTTAAATTTGTTAACCTGAAGATTGTGTATAATGTTTTTAATGTGGCTTCTGGAGTCAAGGTGGTGCCTAATATAAAAACAGTTTCCAAACCAAAATGAGTGCCTCAACCACCTTAAAGGAAATCACAGACACCATCATACTCGCCAAAGAGTTCGTTTGACTCTTATGGTCGGTATTCTCCAAGATCAAATTCATTTGAGTATGAATCGTATGGTTCTGTGAAGATTATAATTTTTACGATGATTTTGGTGTTGGTTCCTCTTTCTAGTTCTTCTGCTAAATCATGATCCAAGTCAACTGGTATAAAAGAAACAATTTGATAAATATGGACTTGATGAAATAGGGTTTTACATTGAATATGGCTATATCAAACAATTGTTGAGACCATTGCCAAAAAAGCCAATTTCTTTGAAGTAGAAGCAACGAAAAGAAATCATTCAAACCATCTATGATGACGATTCTACCACGAGTTCGGTAATCCTATTAGTAGCATTATTACTGACCGTCGAAGATGCTTTTACTGTCATAAGCAGGGATATCTTCGTCACAAGTGTCCTATGCTTGCTGCAAACCGTGCTTCCGTTGAGCACCATGAATTAAAGAATGTTTCTAGTGAAAAAGTGGGGATTGAGCCGATGGTTTTCAAGCATTATTTCAAAAAGAACAAATTTGTGAAACATGATAAAAATTTTGTTGGTAACTCGTCTAGATATGTTCCCAGTTCCTCTGGCTCATCAGTTCCACTTCAGAAACAGAAGTGGAAACCAAAAAATGCATCCAAAGCCACTGAAGATTATTCTGAGTGTCAGGATTGATCTAAAGCTCATCAAACCCAGACCGTGTTCAACAACATGCTTGTGATTGGTGAGACGGGATGACGAGAATCTAGGATAATCTGTAACAAAAATGATATCTAACAATTCATTGATAATAACTGAATGATTACAACGAATCGAGTTATTACAACTCGTCACAGGAAATCCATGGTCACATTGGGTTGAGCTCAAACCCATTGTGCGACTCTCTCTCTCTCTCCCTACAATGGTGCTAACTCACTCAAAGACCATCCTCCTCAAATGAGAGCACACTCACTCTATATATAGTGAGAGCTAGGGGTGTTCATCGGTTCGGTTTTCGGTTAAAACGGTTTAAACGGTTCGGTTAGTTCGGTTAAAATTTTTTTTTCCTAACCGAACCGAACTTGGAAAATGACTAACCGAACCGAAACCGAACCGAACCGAATTCGGTTCGGTTACGGTTAAAACCGAACTAACCATATATAACCGAATTAACCGAATTTATCCAAATTTAACCAAAAGCACTGCAACTTGCAATTTCCAGCCTCCAAATCTTAGATTGAAACAAAATAAATCATTCCAAACAAATTCAAAGGACCAAAATAAATCCATCCAACTTGAAACAAAACCCAAGGAAACATAAAAGAAATAACGAGGCATCTCACAACAACGAGTCAACACATCATCAAACAAAGTATAAAAGTTACCAAGAGAGAACTCGATTAATGGGCAAAAAAAGTATAAAAGTTTCCATCTGGATCTGACTGAGTTTTATAAATCGATCCCTCGAACAACACATCATCAAACCTGAGTTTGAGAAACGAAAGAAAAGATAATCGAAAGAAAAGTACCTGATGATGATTGAAAGCTCTCGAAATTCGCAAAGTCGCCGGCGTGAAGGAAGGCGACGGGGAGGAAGGCTACGGGCGAGAAGGAAGGTGACGGTGAGGAAGCTCTCACAGTCACCGGCTGACAGCGAGAAGGAAGGCGACGGGGAGGAGAGCATCTGAGAATCTGACCAGCGAGTGGGAGGGAGGCGACTAAACTAAAAGTTAGGGTTAGGGACAATTTAGGTTAAACTTGGTAATATAATTATATAATTATATAAATAATAAAACATATATTAATATTTTTCGGTTTATTCGGTTCAACCGAATAAACCGAATTAACCGATGTTTTTTTTTAAATGCGTATCCGTAAACCGAACCGAAAACCGAATTTTCATTACGGTTACGGTTACTAACCGAACCGAAAACCAAAATTTTATTACGGTTTGGTTTTTTTCGGTTACGGATACGGTTCGGATATCGGTATTTTTTATGGATTTCGGTTATTCTGAACACCCCTAGTGAGAGCCTAAGTGCTCACTAGCACACTAACTAGCAAGACACAAATAATGAGCAAAATTACAAATAAAAAAAAGATAAATATTAGTTAAATCAAAGTTGATTTAATTAATGTGAAGCTTGACATGCTCGAACCGATCTTCCGTTGACTTTTACGTTAACCGTTGACCCGGACGGTTGACTTTTCTAGAAAACATCTTCGGTCCAACCTTGCAAGCCTCGATCATCACAACCCGTGTCTCTTGATCATTTCACAATGGATTCTTCAGTCGAATGCCTTGATAAACAGATTTGATGACGTCAGTCACAATGATAAATAGTTCCAACAATTACCCCTTGACTGACGCTTTCAAATCTGTTCAACTGTTAAGGAAATGCTCTGCCGTACATATTCAATGAATAACTGATAAACCCGAGACAATTTGTTATAGAAATTCCCCCTCTGAATAAGCTTCTTCTGTTCTCGTTTCTCCTCCTGATAGCCAAGTGCTCCCCCTCACTCGGTTCACACAGTCGTGTACAATACTAAGAGTACCTAATATCGGAGTTAAAACCGCAACAAACAAAATCAGATAAACCATTCAATCGCTGAAAATGCTCCAACTCCGGATAATCGACCTGATAATCCAAATCCATAATAATTCCCCCTATTTCTCTAAATCTCTTCAAAAACATCCAGGGGAAACATAAAAAATAGATGCAGAGAGTGAAATTGGATAAAAAATATTGAAATTGGATAATCTCGCGAGAAACCTGAAGCCGGATGCTCACGGTTATGAATGATCCATGAATAAATCTTGTGTTCCGCGTGACTCGGTTGGATGCAAAAAATAAACTTCGATTCGAGTGAAGGGTGAAAAACATCATGAAAATATCACTCTAATTGAGAAAATGTGCCAAACCGGAGAAAAACTGAGATCCCAAGCGCAAAATAATCATAACTGGAGTCTTTGTAATTTTGGATTCCGAAATACGAGCTCAGAAAAATATTCCATGAAGATTCTCGAGTCATAACGGTGAAAATCTGAAAGTTCGTCAAATTGAGTGTCCCTCCGTTAGAGTTAACGGAATATTCCAAATATTTAACTGAGATTCCAGTTAATTCAGTTAGATGATATCAGCACATCATCAGCTAAACAACTATGGGTGAGACATAACGAAAAACTCGCATACTTAACCGAGATGCGAAACTAGTATGTCAGTGGTCGTTAGCTAAAGTGGTCTTGATGTTAACAAAAACTAGAAACCCGGTAGAAATATAGCGGAATAAATCCATGACTACTGAAAAATTCAAAAATTCCGTTAGTGGTGTTACTCTGTGAGTCTCGTTGAAGACTAAAAAATCAACCACATTTAACAAAAATACTGAATAATTCGTTAGTGTTTTAAATCTTCAAGAAAAACCACAATCCAAAGGATTAAAATCTGGTCAATCAAGTTCCATCCGACAAAGACCATAATCCGCGTGAAATAATTTCAGCCAATCAGGATTGAGGTTCAAAATGATCCAACGGTTAAAAGTTAGGCATCCACGGGTTGTAATAGACTGATCCGTGTGAATGAGCATGCCTCTAATAAGAAAATAGCACAAAAAGCATCTAATGGCTGAGAATCAAGGCAATCCGACAATTGGAAGTGGGGAGTCCATGTGAGTGGCGACTAGACCAATAAGGTGGCGACAATATGAATGCCTTTAACGACTCCTTAGAACCACATGGGTCCACGTGCCTTCCAGCAGCCAGTAGTATGTCAACAACAGGATACCTCCAACATATCTCTTACTTTCGGCTGGGACCCACACTGACATCTAACAGCCAATAGGTTATCGATAACAGGAAAAGAGAATTATGTTTGACTGACTAGGAAAGAGAAAGAATTCCCAGCGAGACAATCATCACTCAACACATCAGCGTCTTCCTTCCTTCACCACCGAAACGCTAGTTTGGTCGGAAAATAAGCTGCCGGAAAAACAAACTACAACCGGAAAAACGTATTTTGCCCATAACTTTCATGATACTCGACCAAATTTCACGAATTTTATACCGTTGAACTCGTAAATAAATTCTCTAAAACCCCGGACGATCAAAATTCTCTGAAACTATCTCGAATGAAAACCTAGAAACAAGTCCGCTAAGCTCCGAAGTCCACTTAATCAAACAGAAGTTCGCTAAGAAGGACTTGAAGTTCGCTAGGCAGAAGTTCGCTAGGCTTTGAAACAAGTCCGCTAAGCCGATCTGAAGTTCGCTGAGCAGAAATTAAAGTCCGCTAAGGAGACATAAAGTTCGCTAAGACCAAATTAAGTTCGCTAAGACAATCTTCGGATCTTCAAAAAACTTGAACAAATCTAAAAAAATGAAGAACACAATGATGAACACATCCCCTTCGTGTAACACCCGAATACAATTTGATGCCAAACACAACCATTTATAATGTTAAAAGTCGGTCCGCGAAATTTTTTGTACAATACCTATGATTTAACAATCATAAAATACTGTCATTATGGTTTTACATTTACAAAATATACCAATATTGAGTTTGACATTCAAAAGTGATCATTGACTTAATACATAAGTTCTTTTCGCCAAAATACATGACGGGTAGTTCGTTCCTGATGTGATCGGTTCTTTGTAGTCTTGATGAGGATCCTCGCTAGGCTTTCCCTTTACCTGCAATACACTCATTTTCAATGGTGAGTTATCATTGCATAACATGTATAAACATCATTAACAATGAAATATAACAAGTAAAATCAGAAAAGGGTTTCCAGACGTATCGCCTAGAATGACCACCTTACTAGGCGATGCGGTTAGAATATCAGGTGTGTCGCCTACTAGATCATATGCTCCAAGCGATACGCTTGGAGATGAATTTCTAGGGATTTGGCTAGTTCCATACTTAGAAAAATTTTGAGGTTTTTGACCTGTTTTGTCAACTTCCTCAAGGTTCTTTGGGGACTTATCCCAGACATCCTAGGCCTTCAAAATACACTTTTAAGCATGTTTTTGTGGAAAATACGTACCTTAATCTTGGTCACGATACAATAACCAACCTCGGGTTACCCGACACATTTGACCCGTTAGGGGATTTCTTTGTGGCAACCCCAAAGGTTATGATCCAGAAATGATCTACAACATATATTTTGCAACTAAATTCATAAATACAAGCAATTGGCCTGATTATGATGGTATGCACGCACCTTGATTGGTTTTACATTTCTATTAGGTGTTTAGCTTCCCACATACCCTTCTACTTGAGTTTTTAGATACATGTCACATAATTACATATACTTTATCGTACTTGTCATTGAAGTACCTAACTATTGTAGTTAATATCCAAATGACGCATTTTACTTCACTTGACCCGTTAAGATGGGTCCATACCATTGGTGCCATCCAATTCATTCCTTGATAAGTTTTTAACCACTTGGTGATGTGTGATTCTATAACCATTTATGATCACCAAGCATCTGTTGCACGGTGTTGGATCCATTGCACCATACATCCATTACAACTTACTAGTTATATCTAGATTCCTTCGAATCATATTCATGGCCAAGTCTAGAATTTATGGACCTTTTGGCCTTGGGCTTCATGGTTTCCAAAACCATTCGTCACCCAATCAAACTAACTTACCTAGTAGAAAAGATTTCAAAATCACCACAAACCTCCCTTTTTATTTTCTATTGCAATTTCTGAATTATTATATGATGATTTTGAAACTATAGAAAAGAAATAGAAAGAGATAGACTAGAAATGACATCTGTTATGTTAATGACACCAAAAGGATATTAAATGAATGGAATTGGGATATGGATGGAATATAATGAAATAGAGCCACTTTGAGGTTCCCTATGAAATGAGGCATGGAGGGGAGCCACTACGTGGTCTAACTAAACATGCAAAAATCAAGGTTTCATTTATTCATGACCATATATTGTAACATAAACGATGTTACCTTTTGAACTAGAACTTCCGCTTCCGCTTCCACCGGCACTGTAACATTTGCATTTTACCCGGTTTTGAAATCCGACCCGTTTTGAGACTTTGCGTATTATCGATTTGGCAAATTATTGATTACCGGGTCAATTTTCGGGTATTATAACCCAAATAATGTTTTTAAAGGATGAAATCCTTTATTATAATCATTTTGGAACTAAACTGGATGTTTCGAATTGAAAGTAATGCAATTTAGGGTTTGTTACGCGATTTTGATACGCGATTCGTCGTTTACCGAGAATCTCATATTTTGTGCATCGAATGTTAAAAATTAAATTATTCTATTGGTCCTAAATAATATCTCGAGTCATCACGCACATAGTCGAGTCTTGAAACGTTGGTGAATTAACCTAATGATGATACGCGCGCAAATTGACCCGAAGACGTGTTTTATTGCTCATAAATTCCATAATTTTCATTCTATATCAATTTTATGTGCTTAAATATATTTCGTATGGTTGAGAATTTCAAATGATGAAAATCGCCGAAAACGGGACTCGAAAACGATTTGGAACGAAGAAGTTATAACAAAAATGGGGAAACCGACCCAAAATCGACTTCAAATGCATTTATTTAATTTATTTAACAAATTTTTTTTTATATATCAAATTGATACTTTGTTCTAATGGAAATGGCCAAACGAATCCAATGGTGGTGAAATCGGGACCAAAAACCTCAATTTACTTAGTCAAATCAACGACTTACAGCTCTGGCCAGCAAAAGTTAAAGCAGTCAACGATTTCTGGTCAACCAAAGTTGTTCGCGGACCTCCACTTTTGTGTGGGAGGACCCTAGCGGTCCGTGACTTGCTCAGCATGCTAAAAGATCTAGATTTCGACTTAAAACCCGATTTTGCCTCATTTGATTCACTTTTCTTTGCCCTAAAAACTCTCTCACGACCTCCATGGCTGTAACCATCTTCCTTCATCATTTCAACACGTTTTCGAGCTCGTATTAGTTGATTTAAGGCGTTAACATCCTTGGTTAACATATCCTAAGGTTAGATCTCGATCCCTCTTTATGTTTATCTCTCAAATCTATGATCAAGGTTGAGTGTTTATGATGTGCTTGTGGAAATCTAGAGTTCTTCATGTTCTAAGGGTTAAGATCTAGAAAATCCATGATCAAGTTTGTGTTTTTATCTAGTTTTGTTAGATCTAAGGCTTTCCATGTTTCGAATTGATTAATCTAATGAATCTAGGATCAAGATCTAATTTTTATCATGTTTTTAGTCTTGATCTAAGTAATTCATGATAGATCCAGTGATTCCATATAAAAGCTTCAGTTTTTATGATTTATTCTTATGGTGAAACTGTGTCAAATCCTGTTGAAGCTTGTCAGACCTTGCAGTAGAAAGAATAGGGAGTCAAGGACACCTAGTCGCCCGGATTTACCGTGAAAATGCAATGGGTCTTCTTCCCGTTCACCATATCGACTTTGCACCAACCTTGCACCCTGAGCGACTCCTATTGCAAGTCACCTTATCCCCCACAACCCTCGGTCAACCTATGGTATATTTAACCTCCATACATGGAGAACCTTATCTCTGTGTTTTAACCCTAAGAACTGATCGCTTCCGCGTGATCGATTCTCGTTATGGGTCCCCTCTCTTTTCGTGGTGATGCTTTCCAAACAGCGGTTCATAGGTGGTTTGGATACTTTGGGTTCTATATTATGTTTGAGATTCTTCACTCGGGTGCATGTTATGTTTGGCTCTGGTCTCCTTTGATTTGGTGGTTCCTTCGTGGACTCCATTCCCAGTATCCAAATTCACGATCGTCTTTGCTGACGAGAGGTGGATTTGCTCATGGTATGCTTTTGATTTTAAAATCTGATGCTCATACGGTTCCAACCAATGAATTATGCGAAGAGGTTAGCAGCTTAACCTCATGGTTCAACCATTATTAAATGCGATAGTTGGATTGTGAGATAGATTGCTGCCACCTAATACCCATATTCGTTGGTATGTTTCCAGCAGTTGAGTCATGACTCTGGCTACGTGCTCGGATTTCGTTCCTCATGATCGTGATGTTGGTGTTCGGCTTGTCATATTGTTCTTGCGTGACCTTGATTTTGTTCGATCTCGACTCGGTGTTCATTACCCTATCTTTGATTTGGCGCTCGTATTCGATTATTGAGTTACTATGTCTTATAATCGTTGTTGTATCCACCGACTCATGATCTATGATTTCATTGTGCAGTTCTGTCATTTTATTATTGGTGATGTTCACTTCTTGGTTTATTTTCTCATTTCGTTATATTAAGTTCATATTATCGGATTCATGTACTTTGAGTCGTGATATTCCATTCATGTTATCGGATTCATGTATTTTGAGTCGTGTTATTCGATTCATGTTATCGGATTCATGTACTTCGAGTCGTGTTATTCGATTCATGTACTTTGAGTCGTGTTATTCGGTTCATGTTATCGAATTCATGTACTTTGAGTCGTGTTATTCGGTTCATATTATCGGATTCATGTACTTCGAGTCGTGTTATTCGATTCATGTTATCGAATTCATGTACTTAGAGTCGCGTTATTTGATTCATTTTATCAGTTTCACGTACTTCGAATTATGTTTTAGGTTCATCCTATCAGTTTCACGCATTTCGAGTCATGGTTTTCGATTCATGATATAGGGTGCATGCATTTAGTCACATTTTCGGATCATGATATCGGGTTTATGTACCTTGATACATGCTGCTCGATTCATGTCATCCGATTCGTGTATCTTGAACCATGTCATTCGGTTCATGGCACCGGACTCAGGTACTCGGAGTCATGTTACTTGATACATGACATTGGTTTCATATATCACGAATCATAAGGTTCAACTCATGCCAGCGGATTCATGATTTGGAAATGTACTGGTCATCAATACTAGTTGTGACATACATGTAGTTCTATTCGTCTCATGGTATCCAATGTGGAGTATTCCGACGGAATCGTGGTACCCTATCTGTTTTGGTATTGATCTTTTGATGGTTGTGATCTATTTTCTCTCGCTTTGACTTTTTATCGCTTCGAATTTCGGTTGTGTACCGATAATTCAAGCGTTAGTCATTATTCTATTCTTGCTGAATCAGAGACTCGTACGTTCTACTACGACCGATTGTTTGTGATGCTAGCTTAGCATACGATCGGTATTGGTCGT
>JBCNJP010015140.1:0-10121 GCA_039602395.1 Deinandra increscens subsp. villosa
TAATTAAACTAATTTGGGGATTTAATACACTGATTTGTAAAGCACGTGGTTAGTGCTAAGACAATACTTTATTCCGCTGCGTTTGTATTTGAGACTTTACTTTATAACTGATTTTTGGAACTAACTCTGATTCATTTAGTATTTGTAACTAATGGTTGTGGATCCTGGTCTAGCCGCACCCCTTAACGGTATAAACTCCGTTAGTGGTTATTTGGGGGTGTGACACCCGTCCTCACAAGATCCGTGCCTTTACTTCTAAACGTCTCTGCAGAACCTAGCATACATACTTTTAAAAAGTCAGCTTACGCTGGTGAGTTCTACCGTTTAGTTCAAAACCGTTAAAGTGTTTACCTGGTTTTACAACACACATTTATAAATCACATATAAATTCTAACACGTATGTACTATGATAATATATCTTATTATCTTAATCATGACCCTAGGCTAAACTTCTAGGTCACTATATTTATCTGACTCTTTTATTATGAGCAGACCTGCCACTGCATTCTCTAGGGCACCCCCATTGGAGAAGCAGCGCCGTCCGTACACGGTACTCTAGGGCACCCCCATTGGAGCAGCAGCGACTCCTCATTCTTACCAGTAACCCTAGGCTTATCATCTGGGTTACCGACTCTTCCTATGAGAAAACCTGACACTACATTCTCTAGGGCACCCCCATTGGAGAAGCAGCGCCGTCCGTACACGGTACTCTAGGGCACCCCCATTGGAGCAACAGCGATTCCTCAACTTTATCCACCAACTTTATACTTAACTATATTAGGTCATTTTCTCGTCTTAATGACTTAATTACCGATCACGTATACTACCTACTTCTAGTTAAATAACCAGATGCTTTATGTTTGTTATTAAAACAGTGATAAGGCATTCATATACTGCAACAAATGGATATCCCCCAATTTACCTAGGTGTATGTATACAGGATGTACCAGCGGCGTATCCTCCACACTTTCGATATACCGGGTAACTTATATTACTATGTATATATATAGGATGTACCATCGGCGTATCCACCACATATTAATACAAGCAAATGCACCAGCTGTTCTCATATAATCATACATATTCACTAAACGTTTACTAACAACTCCCTAGTCACTTGGCCACCTAATTTCAAAACAAGTATATACACATCACATTATAGTCAACATATTTCCATAACATGTATAAGCAATTCAACAATAATTTCATCATATAACACGTATATATCAAGTTATAATTATCTTGAATATATGTTCACAAGTATTGTATGTATACTAGCCCGAAAACATTTAAAACATTTAAAACATTAAAACATTTAAAAGTGGGCTCATAGAACTCACCTGATATCTTTAATCAGTTATTCAGACAGAACCTCCGTTTATGGTCCACAATTAACCTAATCGCGTATCGGATTACGTTAATGCAAGGTCATTATAAATAATACTTATCTCCTATTATCCTAATAATACTTTATTAGGGTTCATCTCTTTTAAGGTCAAAATGACCAAAATGCCCTTATAGGCATAATAACCTTTTTTTATTGATAATTATGAAGACGCGCATTCCTATAAGTAGACACTCACTCCGGGATCGCCCAGTGTTGGGATGCCATTGCCCAGATGGGATGGCGACACCCCCGCTATTGCCAGAAACCCCAGTGTACAGGTGCCTACCCTTCCGGTCCGCGCGAACCTCTAATATCCGATTAACTCGGTATCTTTAATACTTTATTATTTTAACTTCACATATACTTATTATATATAAAAACATGTTATAAGATCAAAAATCAAGTACCCATACCCTCCGGATTATTTTATAATAATTATCTTTATTTAGAAACCCTAATTTCATGAATTTCTCGTTTTATTATCAAAACTCATTTTTAATTCAAACCAACTTAGGGTGTTGTTCATTATAACATTTTATAATATCCTTTAAAAGATCTAAGCTTAGTTCAACATCGTTTAGTCAATTTGAGCAGAGTAACGTTATGAAAACCCTAGTTTTGACCCGTTAATAAAACCTTTACCAAACCTTTTCCAATTGTGAAATCAACTTAGGGCTTTCTTAAAATACATCATTTTATGATTACCTACAAAAATTCAGACCATAATTCCCACCCGATCACCCGATTTTAGCAAAACAAGCTCAAGAACCCTAATTTTAACACATTTTTAGAAAATATACTTAGAGATCGAATTAGCCAAAACTGAAAGAGGTTATTTTAGATCTTACCAATAAATGAAGAACTGCAGAATCTCAGCTTCAAACTCTTCGTCGTTTGGGAGAATTTCGAATAAGAAGGGGCTGGAACGAACTAGGGTTTTTAAGTGAAAGAAATGAGAAATTGGTGAGGAAATCTGTGTTGTTTGATCTTGTTTATATAGGGGAAAGGTGCGCCTGGGTCATATAACACGTATAGGGTCGACTAATCTATCAGAAACGACATCTGGAGATGCCAATCTTGAAGAACAAGCTGAAAACGTGGCTCAAAAACGAGCCAAGAGAAGCTGCTGCCTGCTGTTGTTCCTCGCGTATCGCGCAGGGATGGTGGTTGTGGCTCGCGATACGCGAGCCACTGTTATCCGGCCAGATTTTTGTAATTTACTCTTTTGGTCCTTGTGGTTTGGTTTGGTGTATTCTAGCCCCCTATACTTCTATCCTTTCTTCATTTTATGTACCAAAATATTAAGGGACATGTTTCTAACATTTTCTAAAGTTTCTAAGGCTCGGGATGATAACATGTATATATATTTATATATATTTTCTTTATTAAGTGCTAATTTATGTTTTAGCCCCTCAAACTTTACAATACTTATCATTTTATGTTATGAATCATATTAGTATATATTTTTACTAATTTCTAAGTCTCAAAATACTTATACTGAATATAAACACGTATTTAATATATATATCATGTATCTATGAATTTTGGGATGTTACAATCATGGCTTTACCTAAAGAGTTGTTACATCAATTTAGTAGACTAGCGGTTAGTACCCTCCCTTTCGACCCCCAAATTCCACTTCTAAGACATCCGTGTTTTTAATTCAAAGTTTTCAATACCGAAAAGTTTATCTCAAGGTGTCTGATTTTCAAGCTTTTGACGTTATGCAAAACGCGATGGAAACCTTAATAAATTTTAATAACGAAACCGGAACAAGTCTGAAAATTCCAAAGTTACTGATATTGAAGGATTGTCAAAACTAGAAGAGAAGGATTTATGCATACATCAGTACAAACGAAATTGATCTATGGGTTCCAATTGAAAAACTTTGTGAACGTCCAACTGATGAAGGAGGGTATAAAGAGAAAAAGGATTTCTTGTTTGGTGAAAGGAAAAGTTATGAAATGGAACAAAAAGCTAAAGGTTATTTTACCATGGCTTTTCCTACTGAGTTGTTACATCAATTTAGTAGCCTAACGGCCAGTACCCTCTGTTACGACCCCTAAATTCCACTTTTAAGACCCCCGTTTTTGCATTCAAAGTTTTCAATTCCGAAACTTTTATCTCAAGACGTCTGATTTTCAAGCTTTTGCCGTTATGAAAAACGCGATGGAAACCTTAATAAACTTTAATAACGAAACCGGAACAAGTTAGAAAGTTCCAAAGTTACTTAAATTGAATGATTATCAAAATTGGAAGAGAAAGGTTTTTCGCGTACATTAGTACAAACGATATTGATCTATGGAGTCCAATTGAAAAACTTTACGTACGTCCAACTGATGAAGGAGGATATAAAGATATCATAGATTTCACGTCTGGTGAAAAGAAAATTTATAAACTGGAACAGAAAGCTTATGGTTATCTTACCATGGCTTTACCTACAGAGTTGTTACATCAATTTAGTAGACTAGTGGCCAGTACCCTCCATTTCAACCCCCAAATTCCACTTCTAAGACATCCGTTTTTGAATTCAAAGTTTTAAATACCGAGAAGTTTATCTCAAGGTGTCTGATTTTCAAGCTTTTGACGTTATGCAAAACGCGATGGAAACCTTAATAAATTTTAATAACGAAACCGGAACAAGTCTGAAAGTTCCAAAGTTACTGAAATTGAAGGATTGTTAAAACTGGAAGAGAAGGATTTATGCATACATCAGTACAAACGAAATTGATCTATGGGTTCCAATTGAAAAACTTTGTGAACATCCAACTGATGAAGGAGGGTGTAAAGAGAAAAATTTATTTTCTGGTGAAAGGAAAAGTTATGAACTAGAACAGAAATCTTATGGTTATTTTATCATGGCTTTACCTAAAGAGTTGTTACATCAATTTAGTAGACTAGCGGCCAGTACCCTCCGTTTCGACCCCCAAATTCCACTTCTAAGACATCCGTTTTTTAATTCAAAGTTTTCAATACCGAAAAGTTTATCTCAAGGTGTCTGATTTTCAAGCTTTTGACGTTATGCAAAACGCGATGGAAACCTTAATAAATTTTAATAACGAAACCGGAACAAGTCTGAAAATTCCAAAGTTACTGATATTGAAGGATTGTCAAAACTAGAAGAGAAGGATTTATGCATACATCAGTACAAACGAAATTGATCTATGGGTTCTAATTGAAAAACTTTGTGAACGTCCAACTGATGAAGGAGGGTATAAAGAGAAAAAGGATTTCTTGTTTGGTGAAAGGAAAAGTTATGAAATGGAACAAAAAGCTAAAGGTTATTTTACGATGGCTTTTCCTACTGAGTTGTTACATCAATTTAGTAGCCTAACGGCCAGTACCCTCTGTTACGACCCCTAAATTCCACTTTTAAGACCCCCGTTTTTGCATTCAAAGTTTTCAATTCCGAAACTTTTATCTCAAGACGTCTGATTTTCAAGCTTTTGCCGTTATGAAAAACGCGATGGAAACCTTAATAAACTTTAATAACGAAACCGGAACAAGTTAGAAAGTTCCAAAGTTACTTAAATTGAATGATTATCAAAATTGGAAGAGAAAGGTTTTTCGCGTACATTAGTACAAACGATATTGATCTATGGAGTCCAATTGAAAAACTTTACGTACGTCCAACTGATGAAGGAGGATATAAAGATATCATAGATTTCACGTCTGGTGAAAAGAAAATTTATAAACTGGAACAGAAAGCTTATGGTTATCTTACCATGGCTTTACCTACAGAGTTGTTACATCAATTTAGTAGACTAGTGGCCAGTACCATCCATTTCAACCCCCAAATTCCACTTCTAAGACATCCGTTTTTGAATTCAAAGTTTTCAATACCGAGAAGTTTATCTCAAGGTGTCTGATTTTCAAGCTTTTGACGTTATGCAAAACGCGATGGAAACCTTAATAAATTTTAATAACGAAACCGGAACAAGTCTGAAAATTCCAAAGTTACTGATATTGAAGGATTGTCAAAACTAGAAGAGAAGGATTTATGCATACATCAGTACAAACGAAATTGATCTATGGGTTCTAATTGAAAAACTTTGTGAACGTCCAACTGATGAAGGAGGGTATAAAGAGAAAAAGGATTTCTTGTTTGGTGAAAGGAAAAGTTATGAAATGGAACAAAAAGCTAAAGGTTATTTTACCATGGCATTTCCTACTGAGTTGTTACATCAATTTAGTAGCCTAACGGCCAGAACCCTCTGTTACGACCCCAAAATTCCACTTTTAAGACCCCCGTTTTTGCATTTAAAGTTTTCAATTCCGAAACCTTTTTCTCAAGACGTCTGATTTTCAAGCTTTTGCCGTTATGAAAAACGCGATGGAAACCTTAATAAACTTTAATAACGAAACCGGAACAAGTTAGAAAGTTCCAAAGTTACTTAAATTGAATGATTATCAAAATTGGAAGAGAAAGGTTTTTCGCGTACATTAGTACAAACGATATTGATCTATGGAGTCCAATTGAAAAACTTTACGTACGTCCAACTGATGAAGGAGGATATAAAGATATCATAGATTTCACGTCTGGTGAAAAAGAAAACTTATAAACTGGAACATAAAGCTTATGGTTATCTTACCATGGCTTTACCTACAGAGTTGTTACATCAATTTAGTAGACTAGTGGCCAGTACCCTCCATTTCAACCCCTAAATTCCACTTCTAAGACATCCGTTTTTGAATTCAAAGTTTTCAATACCGAGAAGTTTATCTCAAGGTGTCTGATTTTCAAGCTTTTGACGTTATGCAAAACGCGATGGATACCTTAATAAATTTTAATAACGAAACCGGAACAAGTCTGAAAGTTCCAAAGTTACTGAAATTGAAGGATTGTTAAAACTGGAAGAGAAGGATTTATGCATACATCAGTACAAACGAAATTGATCTATGGTGTGACATCTGAGAATTTCAAGGTTTACTTCCGTTAGACAATTCCGTTAGTTATGTTATAAGTGTTAACTTAGTAACTAATGCTTAACTAGGCCGAATACGTCCACGTCCTTTGGTTGATCACCGAACCCGTCCATATGTGTTATGTGTTTAACTATTTATTGTCATTATGTGCAATGTGATTTAAATATATGACTTAGTATTGTGAATAGCATGACAACCCATGAACTGTACTTATCTTGCTTAAAATGTAAACTGGTCACTTTTGGGTTTCCAGCGAAACTACCGGGCGAAACTATAGTGTCGCCCGGCTAGTCTACCCTCTGACTACCAGAGCCAGTTTCGCTTGGCCAGCGAAACTAGCCAGCGAAACTAGGTCCTGATGTATAATGACATAAAACCCTAGATATCACATTTTTGCCTCATTTCATACAAAACACACACACACTCTCCTGAGATATTCTGGACCAGCTGATTCCAGCCAAGAACCATCAAGGAACCATCATCTCATCTCATCCATTTGGCCCTAGATCGAATCGTGAGTCCCCAAAACCATTCTTTATGCATTTATATGTGTTTTCTTGGTGTTTTACTTTAAAGCATGACCAAACCTCCATGGAATCACTTGATCTTCTGATATGTTGTTTAGGAATGCTAGATCTACAATAAAGTCAGTAACTTTACGTGTGAAATCCATCCATGTTGAAGATTTATGCTAGATTAGATCGTTTTAGGTTAAAATGTGTTTTTGGTGATTTGATGATGAAAATGCATGTTTAAGGTGTTAAAGCTTACTGATTTATGTTGGTAAATGGTTATGTATGCTAGATAATGAATTGCATGTAATATGGAAGCTGTTAGATTGATTTTTAGGCTGATTTATGTGTTTTTCGCGACCAGCGAAACTAGCCTGTTCTCTGGGCGAAACTATATAGCGAAACTATGTATATCTCCTTCCAGCGACACTATACAGCGAAACTATAGTGTCGCCGGGTAAACCAACCAGACCTGTCCGAACGAAACTACCGAGCGAAATACCCTGAACGAAAGTTCAAACCAGTTTCGGGCGAAACTAGGCTAGCGAAACTGTGCCAACAGTTTTGAGCGAAACTAGCCTAGCGAAACTGTGTCATCGGGTATTGCCTAGCGAAAGTGCTGCCCGTGCACACAGCGAAACTGCCTAGCGAATCTATGCTAGCGAAACTGTGACATCCGAGAATTTCAAGGTATACTTCCGTTAGACAATTCCGTTAGTTACGTTATAAGTATTAACTTAGTAACTTAGTAACTAATGCATAACTAGGCCGAATACGTCCACGACCTTTGGTTGATCACCGAACCCGTCCATATGTGTCAGGTGTTCGTTTATTTATTGTTATTATGTGCAATGTGATTTAAACGCATGATTTAGTGTAAAATTTGCCTTTTTAGCTTCCAGCGAAACTACTGGGCGAAATTGTAGTGTCGCCCGGTAGCCAGCTAAGCCAATCGATTAACACGTGACCAGAGCCAGTTTCGCCTGGCCAGCGAAACTAGCCAGCGAAACTAGCATCTGATATAAAACCCATAAAACCCTAGTTGCCTCATTGGTTGCACCATACCCTCCAAAACACACACACTCTCCTGAGATATTCTGGACCAGCTGATTCCAGCCAAGAACCATCAAGGAACCATCATCTCATCTCATCCATTTGGCCCTAGATCGAATCGTGAGTCCCCAAAACCATTCTTTATGCATTTATATGTGTTTTCTTGGTGTTTTACTTTAAAGCATGACCAAACCTCCATGGAATCACTTGATCTTCTGATATGTTGCTTAGGATTGCTAGATCTGTCATAAAGTTGGTAACTTTACGTGTGAAATCCACCCATAATGAAGATTTATGCTATTTAGGTCATTTTAGGGTTTTAAATGTATTTTAGTGATTTGATGATGAAAATGCATGAATAAGGTGTTAAAACTGCTTGTTCGATGTTGGTAAATGTCTATGCATGCTAGATAATGAGTTATGTGAAATATGGAAGCTGTTAGAGTGATTTTTAGGCTGATCCGTAAGTTTTTCGCGACCAGCGAAACTGACATGTTCTTTGGGCGAAACTATACAGCGAAACTGTATAGATCTCCCTCCAGCGAAACTATACTGGCGAAACTATAGTGTCGCCCGCGAAACTGACCAGACCTGCTCGAACGAAACTATCGAGCGAACCAACCTGAACGAAAGTTCAAACCAGTTTCAAGCGAAACTAGGCTAGCGAAACTGTGCCAACAGTTTCGAGCGAAACTAGCCTAGCGAAACTGTGTCATCGGGTATTGCCTAGCGAAAGTGCTGCCCGTGCACACATCGAAACTTGTACAATTTACTTGAATGTTATGCCATGACTTACATGATGATGCCATAATGATACATGCTTTGATTTCTGATGCATATGAACCCTTGTTTATGATCAACCATCGGTGTCGTGTGTCTGTATGTCGAGTCATAGTTCCAACGTGCTATGTTATGGTCCATAGTGACGTTAAGTAAAGATTAGATACAAAACTAATACTTAAGACCTAAACGTGTTCATAGGTCTTCGTTAAGCAAACTTGGATTATATAGCAAGTGTAGCAGTGCAACCCAAGGTGAGTGTCACTAACCCGATTACCGTGAACCCGCTTGGGTCACACCGAATAACTAAATGAAAAACAATGCTGACAACTTCGAGAGTGCTATGCACCTCCCTGATGAATTTGAAAACCTGGAGTGCTCGGTACCCACTTGATGAACTTGAAGTGCTTTATGGGAAGCACTTGTGAATTACTTAAACAACTATTTCTGAAACGAAACTGAAAACACTTTTGAGATTCATGAGAATCCGGTAAACCTTTTTAATATGGCTAGCGTAGGTTAAAGTCTAAACCACATGATATCACATGATTTCTAAGGATGCCTTGAAAACTTAAAAGTCCTCAACTAAATTGTACCATTAATTGTAAAGCGAGGGGATGTTGGGTAGATCTACTGGAGTTTGACAAACTCCGCCCCGTGGCACGGGGAGTGCACGGAGGTACAATATCAGCCTATCTGACCGTGATCCCGAGAGGACACGGGGGAGGCAAAACCGCGATGACGTAGGTCCGCAGAACTGATGGCACGGCCACTACAATAATTTATGGTCAGCTTTGGTACAAACTTCCTTAGTGCATGAAACAACGGATTAGCTACCCGCGATATCGGTTGAGCACTTTAACTATACAAAGCTAGTACATACCCGATAACGTAGGTTACGGACAATACTTTTACTAAACCACAATAAAATGATTTGGATATCTCTAAGCATTGCTTTTCACAAATGAATATTTCATAAGTATATGTTGACTCGATTATGATTATGAGACCGGGCCAACGCGTAACGTGCCCACCGTGAACTCACCAACCGTTAGGTTGACACTTGCGTGGTTTAAAATTTTGCAGATCGCTGAAGAGTATCCGGAGCAGGTTGACATGGCACATGAAGACTTTTATTTTTAGTTAAAACTTAATTGGGAATTTAAAACAATGATTATGTAAAGCACGTGGTTAGTGCTAAAGATAATGTTTTCTACTGCGTACTGTTAAACTGTTTTATTTATTAATGTTTGGACTTTACTCTGATTCGTTTAGTAATTGTAACTATGCCGGGGGAAAGCGACAACGAAATGATGCTACACACTACATCCTGATTTCTACTACGATGACTACGCCGACGGTGACTTTTATGGGAAAGCCGACTTTCGACGATAGCTACTTACGACTTACGACGTTCTCCGACGACGCCTCGATTTTGCACAAAATTTTCTGGACTAATAGTG
>JBCNJP010015141.1:0-10119 GCA_039602395.1 Deinandra increscens subsp. villosa
TTTTATCGAGTTATATACAACAAACCTTGAATAATTCATCTATTCAGTAACATTGCATTCTAATTGTGATCAATGAAAAAAAAAGAGTACCCCATCCACCCTCGTGTACTAACTTCTTTGGCCATTTCCTAAAAATGACGAACACTGACTATAACCAATCAAAAGGCTATAAACGAACGTGGAAGTCTCTCTGAAACCCAAATAAACGATTAATTTAACAACACCTTAGCCTAGTTATCATCACACTGGTTTGATATTATGGCCATCCCAAGGTCTATGAGTGATATGATGAGCAATTTGGCTTATAGGTACATTCGAAAGAAAGGTCATTCGATTGCATGGTATTATCGAGTTATATCAAATAAACCTTGAAGAATCCATATATTCAGTAACATTTTAATCTAATTGTGATACTTAAAAAAAAAGAGTACCCCATCCACCCTCGTGTACTAACCCCTTTGGCATTTTCCTAAAAATGACAAACACTAACTATAACCAATCTAAAGGCTATAAACGACCGTGGAAGGCTCTTTGAAAGCCAAATAAACGATTTATATAACACCACCTTAAACTTGTTTTCATCACACCGATTTGATATTATGGCCATCCCAAGGTTTATGAGTGATATGATGAGCAATTTGGCTTATATGTATATTAGAATGAAAATTCATTCGTTCGCATGGTTTTATTGAGTTATATACAACAAACCTTGAATAATCCATCTATTCAGTAACATTGCAATCTAATTGTGATCCTTAAAAAAAAAAACAAAAAAAAGAGTAGCCCATCTACCCTCGTGTACTAACCCCTTTGGCATTTTCCTAAAAATGACGAACACTGACTATAACCAATCTAAAGGCTATGAACGACCGTGTAAGGCTCTCTGAAACCAAAATAAATGATTAATTTAACACCACCTTAGCCTTGTTTTCATCAACCCGATTGGATATTATGGCCATCCCAAGGTCTATAGGTGATATGATGAGCAATTTGGCTTATAGGTACATTCGAAGAAAAGTTCATTCGTTCGCATGGTTTTATCGAGTTATATACAACAAACCTTGAATAATTCATCTATTCAGTAACATTGCATTCTAATTGTGATCAATGAAAAAAAAGAGTACCCCATCCACCCTCGTGTACTAACTTCTTTGGCCATTCCTAAAAATGACGAACACTGACTATAACCAATCAAAAGTCTATAAACGAACGTGGAAGTCTCTCTGAAACCCAAATAAACGATTAATTTAACAACACCTTAGCCTAGTTATCATCACACTGGTTTGATATTATGGCCATCCCATGGTCTATGAGTGATATGATGAGCAATTTGGCTTATAGGTACATTCGAAAGAAAGGTCATTCGATTGCATGGTATTATCGAGTTATATCAAACAAACCTTGAAGAATCCATATATTCAGTAACATTTTAATCTAATTGTGATACTTAAAAAAAAGAGTACCCCATCCACCCTCGTGTACTAACCCCTTTGGCATTTTCCTAAAAATGACAAACACTAACTATAACCAATCTAAAGGCTATAAACGACCGTGGAAGGCTCTTTGAAAGCCAAATAAACGATTTATATAACACCACCTTAAACTTGTTTTCATCACACCGATTTGATATTATGGCCATCCCAAGGTTTATGAGTGATATGATGAGCAATTTGGCTTATATGTATATTAGAATGAAAATTCATTCGTTCGCATGGTTTTATTGAGTTATATACAACAAACCTTGAATAATCCATCTATTCAGTAACATTGCAATCTAATTGTGATCCTTTAAAAAAACAAAACAAAAAAAAAGAGTAGCCCATCTACCCTCGTGTACTAACCCCTTTGGCATTTTCCTAAAAATGACGAACACTGACTATAACCAATCTAAAGGCTATGAACGACCGTGTAAGGCTCTCTGAAACCAAAATAAATGATTAATTTAACACCACCTTAGCCTTGTTTTCATCAACCCGATTGGATATTATGGCCATCCCAAGGTCTATAGGTGATATGATGAGCAATTTGGCTTATAGGTACATTCGAAGAAAAGTTCATTCGTTCGCATGGTTTTATCGAGTTATATACAACAAACCTTGAATAATTCATCTATTCAGTAACATTGCATTCTAATTGTGATCAATAAAAAAAAAGAGTACCCCATCCACCCTCGTGTACTAACTTCTTTGGCTCATTCCTAAAAATGACGAACACTGACTATAACCAATCAAAAGGCTATAAACGAACGTGGAAGTCTCTCTGAAACCCAAATAAACGATTAATTTAACAACACCTTAGCCTAGTTATCATCACACTGGTTTGATATTATGGCCATCCCAAGGTCTATGAGTGATATGATGAGCAATTTGGCTTATAGGTACATTCGAAAGAAAGGTCATTCGATTGCATGGTTTTATCGAGTTATATCAAACAAACCTTGAAGAATCCATATATTCAGTAACATTTTAATCTAATTGTGATACTTAAAAAAAAGAGTACCCCATCCACCCTCGTGTACTAACCCCTTTGGCATTTTCCTAAAAATGACAAACACTAACTATAACCAATCTAAAGGCTATAAACGACCGTGGAAGGCTCTTTGAAAGCCAAATAAACGATTTATATAACACCACCTTAAACTTGTTTTCATCACACCGATTTGATATTATGGCCATCCCAAGGTTTATGAGTGATATGATGAGCAATTTGGCTTATATGTATATTAGAATGAAAATTCATTCGTTCGCATGGTTTTATTGAGTTATATACAACAAACCTTGAATAATCCATCTATTCAGTAACATTGCAATCTAATTGTGATCCTTAAAAAAACAAAACAAAAAAAAGAGTACCCCATCCACCCTCGTGTACTAACCCCTTTGGCATTTTCCTAAAAATGACGAACACTGACTATAACCAATCTAAAGGCTATGAACGACCGTGTAAGGCTCTCTGAAACCAAAATAAATGATTAATTTAACACCACCTTAGCCTTGTTTTCATCAACCCGATTGGATATTATGGCCATCCCAAGGTCTATAGGTGATATGATGAGCAATTTGGCTTATAGGTACATTCGAAGAAAAGTTCATTCGTTCGCATGGTTTTATCGAGTTATATACAACAAACCTTGAATAATTCATCTATTCAGTAACATTGCATTCTAATTGTGATCAATGAAAAAAAAGAGTACCCCATCCACCCTCGTGTACTAACTTCTTTGGCCATTCCTAAAAATGACGAACACTGACTATAACCAATCAAAAGGCTATAAACGAACGTGGAAGTCTCTCTGAAACCCAAATAAACGATTAATTTAACAACACCTTAGCCTAGTTATCATCACACTGGTTTGATATTATGGCCATCCCAAGGTCTATGAGTGATATGATGAGCAATTTGGCTTATAGGTACATTCGAAAGAAAGGTCATTCGATTGCATGGTATTATCGAGTTATATCAAACAAACCTTGAAGAATCCATATATTCAGTAACATTTTAATCTAATTGTGATACTTAAAAAAAAGAGTACCCCATCCACCCTCGTGTACTAACCCCTTTGGCATTTTCCTAAAAATGACAAACACTAACTATAACCAATCTAAAGGCTATAAACGACCGTGGAAGGCTCTTTGAAAGCCAAATAAACGATTTATATAACACCACCTTAAACTTGTTTTCATCACACCGATTTGATATTATGGCCATCCCAAGGTTTATGAGTGATATGATGAGCAATTTGGCTTATATGTATATTAGAATGAAAATTCATTCGTTCGCATGGTTTTATTGAGTTATATACAACAAACCTTGAATAATCCATCTATTCAGTAACATTGCAATCTAATTGTGATCCTTAAAAAAACAAAACAAAAAAAAGAGTAGCCCATCTACCCTCGTGTACTAACCCCTTTGGCATTTTCCTAAAAATGACGAACACTGACTATAACCAATCTAAAGGCTATGAACGACCGTGTAAGGCTCTCTGAAACCAAAATAAATGATTAATTTAACACCACCTTAGCCTTGTTTTCATCAACCCGATTGGATATTATGGCCATCCCAAGGTCTATAGGTGATATGATGAGCAATTTGGCTTATAGGTACATTCGAAGAAAAGTTCATTCGTTCGCATGGTTTTATCGAGTTATATACAACAAACCTTGAATAATTCATCTATTCAGTAACATTGCATTCTAATTGTGATCAATGAAAAAAAAGAGTACCCCATCCACCCTCGTGTACTAACTTCTTTGGCCATTCCTAAAAATGACGAACACTGACTATAACCAATCAAAAGGCTATAAACGAACGTGGAAGTCTCTCTGAAACCCAAATAAACGATTAATTTAACAACACCTTAGCCTAGTTATCATCACACTGGTTTGATATTATGGCCATCCCAAGGTCTATGAGTGATATGATGAGCAATTTGGCTTATAGGTACATTCGAAAGAAAGGTCATTCGATTGCATGGTATTATCGAGTTATATCAAACAAACCTTGAAGAATCCATATATTCAGTAACATTTTAATCTAATTGTGATACTTAAAAAAAAGAGTACCCCATCCACCCTCGTGTACTAACCCCTTTGGCATTTTCCTAAAAATGACAAACACTAACTATAACCAATCTAAAGGCTATAAACGACCGTGGAAGGCTCTTTGAAAGCCAAATAAACGATTTATATAACACCACCTTAAACTTGTTTTCATCACACCGATTTGATATTATGGCCATCCCAAGGTTTATGAGTGATATGATGAGCAATTTGGCTTATATGTATATTAGAATGAAAATTCATTCGTTCGCATGGTTTTATTGAGTTATATACAACAAACCTTGAATAATCCATCTATTCAGTAACATTGCAATCTAATTGTGATCCTTAAAAAAACAAAAAAAAAGAGAGTAGCCCATCTACCCTCGTGTACTAACCCCTTTGGCATTTTCCTAAAAATGACGAACACTGACTATAACCAATCTAAAGGCTATGAACGACCGTGTAAGGCTCTCTGAAACCAAAATAAATGATTAATTTAACATCACCTTAGCCTTGTTTTCATCACACCGATTTGATATTATGGCCATCCCAAGGTCTATGAGTGATATGATGAGCAATTTGGTTTCTATGTACATTCAAAGGAAAGTTCATTCGATCGCATGGTTTTATCGAGTTATATCTAACAAACCTTGAATAATCCATCTATTCAGTAACATTGCAATCTAATTGTGATCCTTTAGAAAAACAAAAAAAAAAGAGTACCCCAACCACCCTCGTATACTAACCCCTTTGGCATTTTCCTAAAAATGACAAACACTGACTATAACCAATCTAAAGGCTATAAACGACCGTGGAAGGCTCTCTTTGAAACCCAAATAAACGATTAATTTAACACCACCTTAACCTTGTTTTCATCAAAACGATTTGATATTATGGCCATCCCAAGGTCTATAAGTGATATGATGAGCAATTTGGCTTATAGGTACATTCGAAGAAAAGTTCATTCGTTTGCATGGTTTTATCGAGTTATATACAACAAACCTTGAATAATCCATATCTTCAGTAACATTGCAATCTAATTTTGATCCTTTAAAAAAAAAAAAAAAAAGAGTACCCCATCCAACCTCGTGTACTAACCCCTTTGGCATTTTCCTAAAAATGATAAACACTAAGTATAACCAATCTAAAGGCTATAAACGACCGTGGAAGGCTCTTTGAAAACCAAATAAACGATTTATTTAACACCACCTTAACCTTGTTTTCATCACACCGATTTGATATTATGACCATCCCAAGGTTTATGAGTGATATGATGAGCAATTTGGCTTATATGTATATTAGAATGAAAGTTCATTCGTTCGCATGGTTTTATTGAGTTATATACAACAAACCTTGAATAATCCATCTATTCAGTAACATTGCAATCTAATTGTGATCCTTAAAAAAACAAAAAAAAAGAGAGTAGCCCATCTACCCTCGTGTACTAACCCCTTTGGCATTTTCCTAAAAATGACGAACACTGACTATAACCAATCTAAAGTCTATGAACGACCGTGTAAGGCTCTCTGAAACCAAAATAAATGATTAATTTAACATCACCTTAGCCTTGTTTTCATCACACCGATTTGATATTATGGCCATCCCAAGGTCTATGAGTGATATGATGAGCAATTTGGTTTCTATGTACATTCAAAGGAAAGTTCATTCGATCGCATGGTTTTATCGAGTTATATCTAACAAACCTTGAATAATCCATATATTCAGTAACATTGCAATCTAATTGTGATCCTTTAGAAAAACAAAAAAAAAGAGTACCCCAACCACCCTCGTATACTAACCCCTTTGGCATTTTCCTAAAAATGACAAACACTGACTATAACCAATCTAAAGGCTATAAACGACCGTGGAAGGCTCTCTTTGAAACCCAAATAAACGATTAATTTAACACCACCTTAACCTTGTTTTCATCAAAACGATTTGATATTATGGCCATCCCAAGGTCTATAAGTGATATGATGAGCAATTTGGCTTATAGGTACATTCGAAGAAAAGTTCATTCGTTTGCATGGTTTTATCGAGTTATATACAACAAACCTTAAATAATCCATATCTTCAGTAACATTGCAATCTAATTTTGATCCTTTAAAAAAAAAAAAAAGAGTACCCCATCCACCCTCGTGTACTAACCCCTTTGGCATTTTCCTAAAAATGATAAACACTAAGTATAACCAATCTAAAGGCTATAAACGACCGTGGAAGGCTCTTTGAAAACCAAATAAACGATTTATTTAACACCACCTTAACCTTGTTTTCATCACACCGATTTGATATTATGGCCATCCCAAGGTTTATGAGTGATATGATGAGCAATTTGGCTTATATGTATATTAGAATGAAAGTTCATTCGTTCGCATGGTTTTATTGAGTTATATACAACAAATCTTGAATAATCAATCTATTAAGTAACATTGCAATCTAATTGTGATCCTTAAAAAAAGAAAAAAAAAAGAGCAGGCCATCTACCCTCGTGTACTAACCCTTTTGGCATTTTCCTAAATATGAGCGAACACTGACTATAACCAATCTAAAGGCTATAAATGACCATGGAAGGCTCTCTTTGAATCCCAAATAAATGATTAATTTAACACCACCTTAGCCTTGTTTTCATCAACCCGATTTGATATTATGGCCATTCCAAGGTCTATAGGTGATATGATGAGCAATTTGGCTTATAGGTACATTCGAAGAAAAGTTCATTCGTTCGCATGGTTTTATCGAGTTATATACAACAAACCTTGAATAATTCATCTATTCAGTAACATTGCATTCTAATTGTGATCCTTACAAAAAAATTTAAACGAATGAAAAAAAGAGTACCCCATCCACCCTCGTGTACTAACTTCTTTGGCCATTCCTAAAAATGACGAACACTGACTATAACCAATCAAAAGGCTATAAACGAACGTGGAAGTCTCTCTGAAACCCAAATAAATGATTAATTTAACAACACCTTAGCTTAGTTATCAGCACACTGGTTTGATATTATGGCCATCCCAAGGTCTATAAGTGATATGATGAGCAATTTGGCTTATAGGTACATTCGAAAGAAAGGTCATTCGATTGCATGGTTTTATCGAGTTACATCAAACAAACCTTGAAGAATACATATATTCAGTAACATTTCAATCTAATTGTGATACTTAAAAAAAAGAGTACCCCATCCACCCTCGTGTACTAACCCCATTGGCATTTTCCTAAAAACGACGAACACTAACTATAACCAATCTAAAGGCTATAAACGACCATGGAAGGCTCTTAGAAAGACAAATAAATGATTAATTTAACACCACCTTAACCTTGTTTTCATCACACCGATTTGATATTTTGGTCATGCCAAAGTTTATAAGTGATATAATGAGCAATTTGGCTTATAGGTATATTCAAAGGAAAGTTCATTCGTTCGTATGGTTTTATTGAGTTATATACAACAAACCTTGAATAATCCATCTATTCAGTAACATTGTAATTTAATTGTGATCCTTAAAAAAACATAAAAAAGAGTACCTCATCCACCCTCGTGTACTAACCCCATTGGCATTTTCCTAAAAATTGACGAACACTGACTATAACCAATCTAAAGGCTATATACGACCGTGGAAGGCTCTCTGAAACCCAAATAAATGATTAATTTAACACCACCTTAGCCTTGTTTTCATCACACCGATTTGATATTATGGCCATCCCAAGGTTTATGAGTGATATGATGAGCAATTTGGCTTATATGTATATTAGAATGAAAGTTCATTCGTTTGCATGGTTTTACTGAGTTATATACAACAAACCTTAAATAATCCATATATTTAGTAACATTGCAATCTAATTGTGATCCTTAAAAAAAACAAAAAAAAAAGAGTAGCCCATCTACCCTCGTGTACTAACCCCTTTGGCATATTCCTAAAAATGGCGAACACTGACTGTAACCAATCTAAAGGATTTCGAGACTTTAATGCAAACAAGGTGCGATATGAGTTCGATGGGAGAAATGTCTTTCTTCTTCATACATCAGACGAAGTATGTGAGAGATGTCCTGAATCGATTCAAGGTGGAAGACGTTCGAATTTCTGGAACTCCTATTCAGCTGTCACATGGCCTATGTCCTGATGAAGACGGTGAAAACGTTGAAGTCACTCATTATCAGGCTATAATAGGTTCACTGATGTATTTAACAGCTAGTCGACCTCATATAATGTTTGCTGTTTGTTTGTGTGTCAGGTACCAGGCAGCTCCTCGTGTTTCTCATATGAATGCGGTCTTGAGAATTCTAGCTTATCTGAAGAGTTAATAAGATCTCGGGATCTGGTATCCTCATGATGATAAGTTCGACTTGTCGGCGTATACATATTCGGACTATGGCAGTTGCAAGATTAATTTCAAGTCAACCATGGCCGGATGTCAGTTTCTCGACGATAGGTTGGTATCTTGGCAGTGTAAGAAGCAGACTTCTGTTACCACATCCACGGCTGAAGCTGAATACATAGCGGCTGCTAGTTGCTACTGTAGGACCGTTGATTACTCAAAGAAATAATCAAAACAAGAAATCTTTACTTGAGGATCACAACCATGCGGAATAAAGTTGTATCACACTTGTTTTTACTTAAGCTTTGTTTTACTTATACTTGTAGTTTGATTGTATTGATTGCATAAACTAGTGAACACAAGATAATAAATTTCTCGGCACTATTTGCATTAACTCAAGTTCAAACTGTTACAAGTGTAAGCACTAAATCTGGTACTTGTGAATGAACTAGCTAACAACTATATATAGTACTAAGGAGATCAACTACAACCGTTGATCTCATACGGGCTAAAAGAACATTAGTAAACATACAAAAGAGGAAATGTGCAAAATGCAATTATCTATAAGTAGGAGACGACTAGGATATGACTTTGGAAGAATAAAAGTAGTTGCAGGCCTGATTTCTGCAAAAGTAAACTTTCAGTACTTTTCCGGTTGAACTCTTTATACTGTTGGATAAAAGAGTTCACCCGGAAATATTCTTCCACTTAAGCTTTTCCGGTTGACAAGTCTTCCGCTTGAGAGTTTTCCGCTTGAACATGTCTTCAACCGGAAATCTTCATCTTGAACCGGTTGACTCAGATTTTCATTTCCTTACAATCTCCCCCTAAGATAATGCTGCCAAAATTTATCCTTTGTATGTTGTTCTTCAAAAATTGACTATCTCTAGAAGCTTCACTCTTCAGGAGATGGCGGCCTTTCAAATTGAACTTTTGTTTTGTTCAATTGTCTCATGATCCTCCTGGTTAGAAAATTTCCTGGTTGAAAGAAGAAGTCTTTTTGCAATAGACTTCTTTCTTCCAGGTGAAGCACCAGTGGCAGCACTACGTCAAAAAGTGGCTTTGGCCACGGTTTTTGATAACGCTTAGCCTTGTTTCGAAAAAAGCGTGGCCAAAGGTAAGAAATTCTCGTTTTAGCCAAGCACTAGTATTTTATACAGATGGCCAAATATATCAGCCTTCGGACCCTTTGCTAGCCGCGTGTTTTTTTGTTGCATGTGGACAACAACAATCAGGTGCAGTGGCTTTAGCCACTGTT
>JBCNJP010015142.1:0-10119 GCA_039602395.1 Deinandra increscens subsp. villosa
TATCCAAATCAGAGCTCAAACAACACGGCATCAGTTGATGTTTAAATCGGATGTTTCAGCGGCGCATCTCGCAAGAACCTCCATATCCGGCCGTTTGCTTCCAACGCCGATGCCGTTGACGGCCTTGAAGATTCCGGCTGTGGCTGTAGTAATGTTCCACCACCACGAGTTCTCCATGTTTCCTACCCAAGACGACATGGCCACCACCATGATTGGAATGAATCGTTGTCTAAATGTAAGAACACGCCATTACCTTTACTATTTTTAGATCTTCGATTTGTCTTGGTTCTTCGAAATGATCGACACTGGAGTTCCTTTCGAAATTTAGTTCTTATATTGTCCAAGAAGCTTCTTCTATTTGGATTTTAGCTCTTTTAGTTTTATCTTCTTTCTAAAATGAAATTATTAAAGGATATTGGGTGTGACGGCTGAACAACGCCTCCAATCCCTACATGATTTTTCTTATAATACTTACACCTTTACCCCTTAACTTTCTAATGATTTTTTTTTAATTTTTTCTTTTTTAGTTAGCAATACATGCCTCGGAATATTTAGTACTTTAAAAAATAGGAAAATTGGAATTAAATAATCCCAACTTTTGGGTATTGGCCAAAAATAATCCCACTTTTCAATATAACCCACAACGGTCCCAACTTTTCACTTAATTATTTATAATGGTCCCGCCGTTTAAAAAACTAACACCGTTAGTTTTTAATCCTACGTGGCGCTGACGTCACTTGTATTTTCTTTTTATTTTTTATTTTATTTAATCTCCTAAAAAGCCACGTCACTTAAGCCACATCACTAATTCAGGGATTATTGTTGTGATTTAATAAACTTGAGGGGCCACTTTGTTAAATCTCAAAATCTCCTCCTAATTATGTCTGCCTACTGCCTTCCCCCCACCCACCCACCTCCATGGTAGCCTGCAATTTCAAAGCTTGAAAACAAAGGAAGGCCACCCTGCAATCAAAAATTAAAATCAAACAGCAAATCAAGTTAAAGTGCCGCAATATGATCTCGTTTGTATTCAACAGTCACCATCGCGGTTCATCTTCTCGTTCACCCTCACAGTTCATCTTCTCGTTCACGCCATTGCGGATTTGCGATTTTGATAAAAAAAACGGATGAAATTCAACTCTGATTGCATCAATGGAATTGTATGAACAAACCGAGTGTAATACAACCGAAATTAACGTGTATTATCAAGCTTTGTGAAATCTGCCATGGATGAACTCGTGAAGAACACGAGCTGTGATATTTGCGATTTGATCAAATTTATACCAAAGTCGATTTTGAAACTATGAGTAGATTCGTGTTGAAACACCGTGTCTTCTGGAATCAACAACAAAACTTAATCGACTCATTTTGAGGTTCAATTTCAGGATCAAAGGAAGAACAGTTTGACTCCAAAAAGTCAAACATGAAGAAATCAATAAAATTGAACCAGAATTTTGCAACACAACACTGAATCGAGTTCTGTGGAATCACGATTATATATAACGATCACGATTATTTTTATTTTTGTTAAGCTAGTTTCACAAACTTCATATGCGCGCTTTTGGATCTGGGTTTGCTAAAAAGAAAAAAAAAATTGAGGTATTCAATTTATTTTGTGTTAGTGATGTGGCTTAAGTGACATGGCTTTTTAAGAGATTAAATCAATTAAAAAATAAAAAGAAAATACAAGTCAACGCCACGTCAGCGCCATGTAGGATTAAAAACTAACGGTGTTAGTTTTTTAAACGACGGGACCATTCTAAATAATTAATTGAAAAGTTGGGACCGTTGTGGGTTATATTGAAAAGTGGGATTATTCTTAGCCAATACCCAAAAGTTTGGATTATTTAATTCCAATTTTCCTTAAAAAATATATATATTTTTTTGAACTTGCCGTTTTATATCCATAGAAACCCTACAAGATCTTTTTATAATACTTCAAAGTTTTGGTTCCTTACTTTCTTATATATTCTCATTTTAGGTTTTACTTTGTTAGTTAGCAAAATAAGCCCATTTGTTGGATTAGGGGTTTAATAAGCCTAGTAATTCTAAACAAACTAAAGAAATTAAAACTTAGTAATTCTATAAATGTAACTAAAAGAAAAATGAACTCTATAAAGTGGCATTGGGCTTTTTAGGTTAAATACTGATTCATAATGTTTTACATATGTAATATCTTGTTTTTACACATAATAACTATTGTCTACATACGTAATAACTAATGTTATATGTGTAAATCTACTTACGTAACCACTTACAATCGCACGATTCTTTATTTATTTATCTCCTTTTAAATTATAGTTCGAATATATAATTACATGTGTAATATATATGTATTTTCATGATCTATAGGTGTTCTAATGATATTACAAATATAACAACAATTGTTTAATCATTCTGCACAATTTATTTGTTTTGAATTAATTTGGATGAAGCCAAATATTACACTCGAAAGTTTGTTATAAGTGATATTTCATATGTAATAACTAATGTTTACATATGTAAAAACTATTTTTACATATGTAATATATATGTAATATCTTATTTTACATATGTAACATATATGTGACACTAGGCTTTGTAATAACCGATGTTACATATTTTTACATATGTAATTATACCACTTATAATCTCACGAGTCTTTATTTTTTTATCTTCTTTTAAATTATAGTTCGAATATATGATTAAATATGTAATATATATGTGTAATGATCTATAGGTGTTTTAATGAATTATAGTTCAAGTATATGATTACAAATGTAATATATAAGTGTTTTAATGATCTATAAGTGTTTTAATGATATTATATATGTAATAATTGTTGTTTACATATGTAAAAACTAATTTTACATATGTAAAAACGAATTACATATGTAAATTTACTTACGTGACATGTTATATCTCGTTATATATTAATATTTACATATGTAACATGCTGTGGCATTGGACTTTGTAGGTCAAAAACTGGTGCATAATCTTTTACATATGTAAAATGTTATTTTTACATATGTAATAACTGATGTTACTTATTTTTAAATATGTATTAACTGATGTTACATATTTTTACATATGTAAATTTACCACTTACAATCTCATGAATCTCACGAGACTCATATATTTTGGGAAACGAGGTTGTTACATATAAAGATGTATAAAAAATATATTTTGATGATGTTATAAAAAATGGCATTGGGCTTTTTAGGAAAAATGGACTCTATGTGTTTTCATGATCTGTAGGTATTTTAATGACACTATTTTGATGCTTATGTAATTCTTTAAGGTATATTTAATGATATTACATATGTAATAACTAATGTTACATATGTAAATGTGCTTATGTAAATAGGATTTTATGCATTACAATTAGTAGTTAAAAAAAAACTGCATGTTTTACATATGTATATGAACCGGTTCGAGTTTCATTTACATATGCAGATTTACTTACATATGTAATATATATGTAATATCTTATTTTACATATGTAAAACCTAATTACATATGTAAATTTACTTACGTGACATGTTACGTCTCGTTATATATTTTAATTTACATATATAAACTAATGAACTTGTTTTCTTTGTAGGTTATGAGATTTTCTATCAAAGATGAAAATGATTATCAAGAACTTAAGCATAATTAGTTTTTATATTTTTTATTAGCTTGTTATAATTTTTTTTTTTATCATTTTATATAACACATGTTGTTATGTTTAATGTTGATTGTGACAGTTACTTATAAATTAATAAAATATATTTTTTATTTTTTATTTCATTTGTCAAGATAATTTACATATGTAAAATGCTGAAATAAGAATGTTTAATAGCAGTTACAAATCTTTTACATATGTAAAATTCGTGTCTCTGAAAATTAAAAAAGTAGGAGAGAGAAATTTAAAAAGTAGGAGAGATAGTAATGATTGGTGCATTGGAAATTGAAAAAGTAGGAGAGAGAAAGGTGAGTAAGATTACTATCTTACCCTTTTTTACCTTTTTGGCTATTAAATAAATGGAAAAGAAAATGCAAAAAGTAAGATTTAATCTTATCCATTGATGAATGAGATCAATGGCCCATAAAGGGTTTTCAAGGTTTTCAAAGCTCAAGTGGGTATATATATATATATATATATATATATATATATATATATATATATATATATTTAACTAAAATTTTGTATCAATATGTATGTATATAGGTGTTGGAAATATATTTTTAATTTTGAATAACAAGTTGAACATGATTTACGAGGTGTTAATGTCTCAAATGTATTTTTATGGGTTTTAGATATGATAGGGAACAATTTTGATACAAAATCTAGCCACCAAGTGCTCAAAACAATGCAAAAACAATAAAAACAGGAGATTTGGAGGTCCTCGGGTTCGAACCCGCGACCTCACTGTTACGACACCGAGTATAGACCACTCGGCTAAGGGTCTGTTGGTGTCAAGATCCGGATCGAATTTCTTTTGTGCACAGGTAGCGCCCAGAAACCATACAAGTGAAAATAAAGACTCAAAAATGATGAGGCCGGGACTCGAACTCGCGCCTCCATTGAACCAAAACCGCGACCTTACCAGTTGTGCCAGTTTGGCGTCTGGTAACATACTCGATCCCAGACCTTATAACCCAAACCCGTTGGGGGTCATCTTCTTTACCTACAACCCTAATGTCGCCGGAGATATTTCCGGCGACCGGAAAAACGTAAAAGCATGAAATGACACACCAGAAACATGCGATTATCATGAAGAAACCTTTACCTCGTGTCGGAGATGAGAAAATACGAGTTTTTGATGCCGAAACGAACCCGAAAGCTTGAACGCGAACACCGAGCACCACCACGAAACTCGAATCCAAATGCTTCTGGTTGATCGTGAGGGTCTTGTGATCAGTGTGGTGATCGAAAGGTGGTCGAATGGTGGTGATTTAGAGGTTTCTTGCTGGGTTGCTGGAAAACTTAAAAAAAAAGGAACGAGAGAGAGAGAGAGAGAGAGATGAGAGGGTACGGGAGAGAGGGGTGAGAGTTGTGTTTAAACAAATGATATTCCCATATCATTGAAGTGGGTTATGATGCCACAATTGAAACCGACGGAGAATTGATGATCGGTCGAAACCGATCATCGGATTCTTTGATTTCACGTAACTGTGAATCATTAATCCAAGTTTGGAGAATGACAATTTTAGTCCCTCAAGAATTACAAAGGGTGGGTTCATAGTTTATGTAATTACATAAATAACCCTCCATCTTTTATCAATAAAATGAAGTTTAGGAATTTGCCTAAAGGGTCCCTCAAGTATAAGAGTGCTAACGGATTACTAACGGAGGTTAACGAATGAACAAATAACGATGGATATACGAGGAACATCAAAATACATAAATCGTATAACGTTAATAAGAAAGTATAAAATTAAACGACTACATAAAATCATAAATAATAATTCCCACTTCTCCATTTAAATTCACATAAAATCATAGGTTTTAAATCTATAACTTATATATTTAAAGTACATAACTCTATGATTAATAACTTGTAATTAGAATCCTTAAATTACATAAAATCATAAATGTGATTAAATCATGTTATATATATATATATATATATATATATATATATATAATTATCACCTAAAATCATAGGGTATAATTGTCACATAAAATGATGCAACATTCACATGAAATCGTAACGTATGATTTACATAAAATCATAGAACAAGAATATCAAACGTCAAACTTAAGTGCATGCTCGTTTAGTGATTACTACACAAAACCCTAATTGCTAAAGTCAACCCAGATAAGCACATAAATGTTCACACAACATTTAATACGTTTTACGTTCAGTTAATGTCAGAAAATGACCTAAAAAGTCGGATTGTCACAGTATCCCCTTGTTGAAGAATTTTCGTCCTCGAAAATTGCATAACGCGGTAAAAGTTAATGAGCTAGACACAAAGAAAAAGAAAGAAAAATTCTCAGTCGTCACATCATCCCCTTGTTGAAGAATTTTCGTACGCGAAAATTAAACTAGTACCTGAACTAGACGAAGGCTGATCCTTGAACAGTTTGGGGTATTTCTTCATCATCTGATCTTCGCGTTCCCACGTGAATTCAGGACCATGTCTCGAGTTCCAACGAACTTTAACGATTGGGATCTTGCTACGTTTTAATTGTTTAACCTCCCGGTCCATAATTTCTACCGGTTCTTCGATAAATCGAAGTTGTTCGTCCACATGCAATTCCTCGAGTGGAGTGATTAATGTCTCATCCGCTAAACATTTCTTTAAGTTCAACACGTGGAAGACGTTATGGACCCCACTTAACTCTTCTGGTAAGTTTAGTTCATAAGCTGATATACCAATTCTCTTAACAATCTCGAATGGCCCAATGTATCTCGGGTTTAACTTACAACGTTTACCAAAACGTACTACACCCTTCCAGGTTGAGACCTTTAACAAGACCTTGTCTCCTTCCTCAAATTCCAAAGGTCTTCGCCGTTTATCAGCATAACTTTTCTGTCTATCTCGTGCGGCTGCCATACGATTACGAATTTGCACGATTTTCTCTGTTGTTTCGAGTACTAACTCAGGACCTGTGAGTTGACTGTCACCAACTTCCGCCCAACAGATAGGTGATCTACACTTTCGCCCGTAAAGGGCTTCAAACGGAGCTACACCAATACTGGTGTGATAATTGTTATTATAGGAAAATTCCACTAAGGGTAAGTGTTTATCCCAACTTTCACAAAAATCAATCGCACATGCACGCAGCATGTCCTCAAGAGTTTGAATGGTCCGTTCACTTTGACCATCGGTCTGAGGGTGATATGCAGTACTCATATCCAAACGCGATCCCAATGCTTCATGTAGAGATTCCCAACATTTGGATGTAAATCGAGCGTCTCGATCTGATATAATAGAAACTGGTACTCCATGTCGCAAGACGATCTCTTTAAGATAAATTTTGCCTAATGTCTCGGAGGTATCAGTTTCTTTGATTGGTAGAAAATGTGCCGACTTGGTTAAGCGATCAATAATTACCCAAATTGTATCACATCTACTTGCTGTACGGGGTAACTTTGTGATAAAGTCCATAGCTATTCCCTCCCATTTCCACTCGGGAATTTTTGGTTGTTGAAGTAACCCTGCCGGTTTCTGGTATTCCGCCTTAACCTTGGAACAAGTCAAGCACTTGCTTACGTAAGTGGCAATGTCTGCTTTCATCTTAGGCCACCAGTAAATCAGTTTCAAATCTTGGTACATCTTATCCGAGCCTGGATGAATAGAGTAACGAGACTTATGGGCTTCATCCATAATCAATTCCCTCAAATTTCCATACACGGGAATCCATATTCGGTTCGCACAATACCGGATACCATCGGATCTAACTTCCAGTAATTTACCCATACCCCGTAGGGATTCTAATTCAATGTTCTCATCTTTGAGTGCTTCGAGTTGTGCATTCCGGATCTGATCAGGTAATCCTGTATGAATAGTAAGTTGCAACGCACGAACTCTTCTAGGCTTGGGGTTATCCTTCCGACTTAAGGCATCAGCTACTACATTAGCTTTGCCTGGATGGTATCTAATTGCGCAATCGTAGTCATTAAGAAGTTCCACCCAACGACGTTGTCTCATGTTCAACTCCTTTTGAGCAAAGATATGCTCGAGACTTTTGTGATCAGTGTAGATAGTACACTTTGTACCATAAAGATAATGTCTCCAAATTTTCAACGCGAAAATGACTGCTCCCAACTCCAAATCATGAGTTGTATAATTCTGCTCGTGAATCTTTAATTGACGAGAGGCATAAGCTATGACTTTCTCCCTTTGCATCAGCACGCAACCTAATCCTTGCTTCGATGCATCACAATACACCACGAAATCATCACTACCCTCTGGTAGGGATAATATTGGCGCGCTACAAAGTTTCTGCTTTAGTAGCTGAAAAGCGGCGTCATGCTTTTCATTCCAGTTATACGCCGTTCCTTTATGCGTTAGCGCCGTAAGAGGTTGGGCTATCTTTGAAAATCCCTTAATAAATCGTCTATAATAACCTGCTAAACCAAGAAATTGGCGAATTTCCGTTGGTGTCTTAGGCGCAGGCCAATTCTTAATTGCTTCAACTTTGATTGGATCAATGTGAATCCCCTGATCATTAACGACATGACCAAGAAATTGCACCTCACGCATCCAGAAATCACACTTTGAAAATTTTGCATACAATTTCTCCTTCTTGAGTAGCTCAAAGATTAGACGCAGATGCTCTTCGTGTTCTTCTTTAGACTTAGAATACACCAGGATATCGTCAATGAAGACGATGACAAATTTATCGAGGTATGGCTTGCAAACGCGATTCATCAAGTCCATGAAAATCGCGGGTGCGTTGGTTAACCCGAATGGCATAACCATGAACTCATAATGACCATAACGAGTTCTAAACGCTGTTTTCGAGACATCCTCCTTGCGGACTCTCAGTTGGTGATAACCTGATCTTAAATCGATTTTGGAATAATAACTAGATCCTTGTAGTTGATCAAACAAATCATCGATTCGGGGCAAGGGATAACGATTCTTGACAGTCACTTTGTTAAGCTCTCTGTAATCGATGCACATTCGAAAGGTTCCATCCTTCTTCTTAACAAACAACACTGGAGCTCCCCAGGGCGATGAGCTAGGCCTAATAAATCCCTTTTCAAGTAGTTCTTGAAGTTGAGTATATAGCTCTTGTAACTCATTTGGTGCTAAACGATAAGGTGCGCGAGCAATAGGCGCTGCTCCAGGAGCAAGATCAATCTGAAATTCGACTTCTCGATGAGGCGGTAGACCTGGTAGATCTTCCGGAAAGACTTCAGGAAAGTCCCTCACGATCGGGATATCTTCAATTCTCTTCTCTTCATTTGTTTTCCTCTGAAATGTTCGCGAGAACAGCAAAATGTCCTTTACGCAAACACTTCTGTGCTTTGAGAAAAGATATCACGCCCATAACAGTACCACACTTTTCTCCTTGAACTGAGACTAACTCTCCACTAGGCAACGGTATTCGAACGATTTTCTCACGACAAATGATTTCAGCACGATTCTTGGATAGCCAATCCATTCCCACAATGACATCAAAACTTCCCAAGGTGATAGGCAAAAGATCTATTTCTAACTTATGGCCAGCCAATTCCAATTTACAGTCTTTAACTATATGGGTAGACTCAACAAGTTTACCATTAGCAAGTTCAACTACGTATTTAGCATCTAAAGGAGTCATGTTGGCATTTATCATATTGCTAAATTTAGTAGATATGAAGCTTCTATCGGCACCAGTGTCAAACAAGACTAGAGCATAGTATCCGTTAAGAGAAAACTTACCAGTAACGACATTTGGATCTGCTCTGGCATCCCCCGAGCCTATGACAAAAGCTCTACCTCTGGCACCATTCCCACCGTTGTTCCCATTGTTGTTGTTATTATTGCCATTGCGATTGCCAGTGTTGGTGTTATTGTTGTTGTTTCCACCGTTCAGTTGAGGACAGTTTCTCTTTATATGGCCTTCTTTCCCACAATTAAAACAATTAAAACCAGTCTTAGTTCCTTCACCCTGCTGAACTTGCTTCCCGTTATTTTTGGCTGGGCAATCCTTGGATTGATGCCCCTTATTTCCGCATTTGGCACACAAATACCTGTCGCAGGGACCATAGTGGTGGTAGTTGCACTTGTTGCACTGTGGGTACTTGCCCACATAACCCTGTTGTCCTTGATTCTGATTACTCTGCTTCTGAGAATTGGATGAGAAATTTCTGGAATTGTTGAATCTGCGGTTCTGGTTTTGATGGTTCTGTTGGTTGGAAGACTTGTTTCCAGACTGATTCTCAGAATTATCCCACTTTCTTTTGTTGTCGGAGGCTCCAGAAGTTCCTTTTCTTGGAGGCAAGACTCCTTGATCAACTGCTTGATTTGTGAGCCTATTGGCAATCCTTACAGCATCATGAATGGTCACAAGGTTTGAGGCAGTCACCATTCCCTGGATTTGGGGCACTAAACCCTTGATATACAGCTCGATTCTTCGGTAAGTAGGTGTGGCGATTCTAGGGCACAAATTCGTAAGAGAATTTGAACGAGTAGTTGTTAGAACCTATTTGT
>JBCNJP010015143.1:0-10118 GCA_039602395.1 Deinandra increscens subsp. villosa
TTCCGCTGCGTAACTTTTGAAACTGTTTGAAATGAATGTTTTGGACTTTACTCTGATTCGTTTAGTATTTGTAACTAATGGTTGTGGTCCTGGTTTGCTCGCACCCCTTAACAGTATAAACTCCGTTAGTGGTTATTTGGGGGTGTGACATCCCTCAACCTGTCAGTTCGTTGGCCTCCCCATCCATCAATCCACTTGATCCCATTGAAGAAAACGTGCTCCCGGTCGCCGCCCCTCCTTCATCTCCTCGCATTTCAAAAAAGCGCTCCTCTGGATCTCGTTACTCTGTTCCACTTCGCCTCAGCAATTCCCTTCGTGCACCATCCATGTCTTTCCTTCCCCACAAACCACGCCAAAAGATCCCCAAAGGCCGAAAGAAACAAACCCCCCATCCCTCTCTGCCTTCATCCAGCTCTCAGGGTTCCACGAAAGAAATCTCCAAAACAATTGAGGCAGGAAACAGGCTGGGTTTTAATATGCAAGGTTGTAAAGATCAGGTGAAACATTTGGTTCCGGATGCCACTGGGAAAAATCAGTAGGCCCCAAACAACCTGCTCCAGTTTCAAAATAGTTTAATCAATGAATTTTCTATCCCTCTATTCAAAAGGTTTCGGGCCGGATAAGCGAAGCTGGCTTCGCCGCCTGAAGGCTGAGCACAAAATAGACTTCCTTGCAATTCAGGAAACTCAAACACAACAAATTCACTTATCACAGATTGAATCAGCTTGGGGACCCTCCCTTCTCGATTCAAAACTGGTAAACCCCGTTGGTAGATCTGGCGGCCTGCTAAGTATCTGGGACCCATCAAAATTCCAACTCATTTCATGGCAAGAATCAAGAAATTTCTTGGCCATCATGGGCAAACTTACCTTCACCCAAGACCACCTGCTGATTATCAACGTTTACGGTCCTCATGACACCAATTCCAAAAACCAGCTCTGGGTGGATCTTGGCAACCGGCTGACAGAGTTCCCAAACACTCCGGCTATCCTGTTGGGAGACTTCAATGAGGTTAGAAATCCTGATGAGAGATTAAATTCTTATTTTAGTCAATCAAATGCATCTAGATTCAATAATTTCATTGATTGTTATGGGTTAAAAGAATATAAAATGGGGGGGGGGGGAAAGATTCACTTTCATGACACCATCGGGAGATAAATTTAGTAAAATCGATCGGATGTTGGTAAATCCTTTGTTCATGCGGACATGGCCCGAGGCCTCCCTGATTGCACTACCTAGGGAGCTCTCGGATCATTGCCCGCTCCTTCTTACGACTAACCGGTTTGATTTTGGACCACAGCCTTTTAGATTCTTCAATTCATGGATACAGTTGCCTGATTATAATGAAACAGTCACCAAAGCCTTAATGACAGTAAACACCGGATCAGATACAAGGGCAGATCGCATTTTCCTGACAAAACTGAAATCCATCAAAAAAGAGCTCAAGAAGTGGAGTCAAGAATTGGTTCAAAATATGTCCAAGGAAATCACTATGCTAAGGGATATAATTGATGGTCTTGATTTTAAGGCAGAAATACTTGGACTAAATGATGATGACCAAAAGAGAAAACAAGACTCTATCCGGAGATTGAAAGAAATTGAGGAGATTAACCGAAAAGATATAGTGCAAAAAGCAAAAATTAGATGGCAAGTTGACGGTGATGAAAATAGCGCATTCTTCCATGGTTATCTCCGCTGCAGGCAGGCAAAGAATCGCATTAATGGGGTGATGCACAATGGGAATTGGACTCTGGAGCCACAAAAAATTAAACAGTTGGCTGTTTCCTTCTTCACTGAGAAATTCAAAGAATCCACGGAACCTAGGCCCACCTTCACTTCATCACAGTTTAAACAAATTGACCTGTTGCAGGCTAACACTTTAACGAGTGTATTCACGGAGGCAGAATTAAAAGAAGCCATTTGGGAACTTGCGCCGAACAAAGCGCCCGGTCCTGACGGTTTCAACATAAAGTTTATAAAGCATCATTGGGAGGTTCTCAAAGGCTCCATTCTGGATATTTTATCTCAATTTCATGCGACAGGGACGATAAACCAGGGCTGTAATTCATCTTTCATCACCCTAGTTCCTAAAAGAAAAGATCCCTTCCAGTTTAACGACTTCCGTCCCATTTGTCTAATCGGTATAATATATAAGATTATCGCAAAGACCTTAGCTAACAGGCTGAAGAAGGTGATAAACTCCGTTATTAGCGACACTCAATCTGCTTATCTACAGAATCGATCAATCCTTGATAGCCCGCTGATCCTCAATGAAACCATAGCTTGGTTGAAACATACAAAAAAAAAGGCACTGATTTTCAAGGTTGATTTTGAAAAGGCATTTGACTGCCTTAACTGGGGTTTCTTAGATTCGGTGATGCATCAAATGGGTTTTCCTGATATTTGGAGGTTACGGATCAAGGGATGCTTGGCTTCGTCCCGTGCCTCCATACTCATCAATGGCTCCCCTACTGAAGAGTTCCAAATTGAAAAAGGTGTGAAACAGGGAGATCCCCTCTCCCCCTTCCTATTTATCATTGGTATGGAAGCCCTACACCTTGCAACCAATAAAGCCTTAGAAGAAGGGGTTTTCCGAGGCATCCAACTTCCGAACTCCGGTCCATGTATTTCTCACCTTATGTACGCGGATGACGTGATTTTCATTGGCACATGGTCCTCCTCAAATGCAAAATTACTTGCTAGGATGCTACGATGCTTTCACCTTGCCCCCGGTCTAAAAGTAAATTTTGAAAAAAGCACACTTGCAGGAATTGGGGTTGACGATGCACAGGTGGCTGCCCTTGCTGCCACTCTAAATTGCAGACCTGGTGGCACTTCTTTCACTCATTTAGGAGTGCCTATTGGGTCAAATATGAGGCTGGCCAAAAACTGGGAACCTGTTTTGAACAAAATGAAATCAAGACTCAATAGATGGAAAGAAAAAGTTCTCTCGCAAGGCGGTAAGGCAACCCTTATTAAATCAGTTTTAGGGAGCCTTCCAATTTATTACTTATCCCTGTTCAAAGCCCCTTCATGTATCATCAAACGTATGGAAAGAATTAGAAGGGATTTCTTCTGGGGACAGTCGGAGGATCACAGGAAGATTTCATGGGTGGCCTGGGAAAAAATAATGGCTCCTAAGAAAGTTGGTGGTCTTGGGATCGGCTCACTCAAAGCCGCCAACCTTGCACTACTGTCCAAGTGGGCTTGGAGATTCAAATCTGGTCATAGTGATCTTTGGGTTAAGGTTGTAAAGGCAATTCATTCTTCGACTAGGAAATGTGATATTCTACCGCTAAAAAAATCACTTCCTGGTTATTGGAAACCCATTACGCAAGCGATTTCTGAAGTGGAGAACGAAGGGATTGAATTTTGGAATGACGTCAAGACAGTGGCTGGAGATGGCTCTTCGATCAGCTTCTGGAACGACCCCTGGTTAACTTATGGCCCATTAAAATCGATGTTCCCAGAATTGTTCATGATTGAAAAGAATAAAAAGTGATGTGTACGTGATAGAATTCTACTCCTGGTTCCAACCCTCCATCATTATTATGGGAATGGGCCTGTAGCTCCCTCACGGCCCAACAAGAACATCAATTGGCCCACATCACAACTTTAATCAGTTCCTACAACTTTTACACTGGGAAAGATCGTTGGATATGGACCGGTTGCTCAGACGGAAACTTTCATACGTCTTTCATTAGGAAACAGCTCGAATCAAAGGAAGACTGGCCTGCTGGAAATCACTTCTGGACGAATTGGATACCAAAGAAAGTTCAAATCTTTACGTGGAAGGCATCCATGAACACCATTCCTACAAAGTCAGAACTCGTCAAAAGAGGGGTACAAGTTGAAAATTCTGAATGTCCCTGGTGTTTTAGATCTATTGAATCAGTTGCCCACTCTCTTATTGAATGTTCCTTCGCAAAAAATATATGGGATTTGGTATCCGCATGGTGCGATTTTAGATTCAAATCTGACTGCACAGTGGAAGAGTTGTTTGCTGATATCTTATCAAAGGTAGGGTATAAAAAGAACGCAAAGCGATTACTTGTGATTGCATCCGCCTCTATGTGGGAGATTTGGAAAGCTCGGAACAAGAAAGTCTTCGAAGGCTGCAACCTACCTCACTTCAGAATCATTGAAGATATTAAAACGAACTGTTTCCTATGGCTTAAGTATCGAGCTAATGTTGCTGTTGTTGTGTAAGTTTCGTTTTTTCTTTTCTCTTGTATCTTTTCTAGCATCTTGCTAGTTTTTTAATGGAATCTTCGCTGTTCAAGAAAAAAGTTACCAACAATCTTCCGGCAACTCTAACAATACTATTAATTTCTATTACTCCTTAAAAAAGTTTAATAAACAAATAATAATTATTTCGTTTTATAACATTTGCAAGTTTTTTTTGTGCAACTTTATATGCACAATGTACATGTACAAAGCATGATTGTACAACTTAGAAGTTGTACTTTAGTGGTGTTATGTAACATGGTGGCCCCTGATATTTTAAAAACTTTTATGATCTTGCTCTTGCCGGAATTGATCCTAGCGTTCATATTTCTAGCATGGTGGGGATTGGCCTTTTACTTTCTTTTGGATCGATAAATAGATTGGGGATGAACCTCTTAGGTGTAAATTCCCGTGGGTGTTCATACTGGAATTTTTTAAAGCTTGCCTCGTTACGGACCGGTTTATGTGGGTGAATAAGGATGACAATGAAACTCGAACCTGACGGGAAAACCCGAAACCCGACACACATGGAACGGGTATGGAGTCAGGTAGTCGGGTATGAGACTGGGTATGGGAATACTTTCAAACTTTTTCATGGGTATGAGATATGAAGATATACACGTTTAGTCGATTATATACCCGCTATAGTTTTCTTTGTTTTATTTTATTTTTATTAAGTATATATTGTATGCTCTATTTATCTAATTTTTTATTTTTGTTTATAATACTAAGTTTTTTGTTAAAACATTGACATATTATTAAATTAATATATGTTTAGCTATTTGAGATATTTTATTATAATTATGAGAAATATAAATTAATTGTTAGCCAATATAGATCCAACGAGTATGCCCGAAACCTGCGGGTATACCCGATACCCGATGGGTAAATACCCGCTAGAAACCCGACAGGTTTGGGTCGGGTATGGGACACACTTTAATAACCGGGTATGGGGTTGGGATTACTCAAACCCACCCCAAACCTGCCCCATTGCCATCCATTGGGTGAATGTGTTTTCTGCATGTATCTCATGATTGACGCCGCTAGGATTTGGATGCTTCTAGAGTGTTCACGGTTCGCAACATAAAGCAGAGGTCGCACTAACTCTCTCCGTCCCGGATCACTACTTCAGGTGGAACAACCGGGTCCTGAAGAAAGTCGGTTTCTTGCTTGGAGACTCTATTTGAACCAGTTGCCTACTCTTGACAACCTCGTGCTACGCAGAGTTCAGGTCACCTCATCGGTTTGCCCGTTCTGCAGCAACTTCCAAGAGTCCGCAGAACATCTCTTCATCTCTTGTGACTTGGCGCAGTCTAATTGGGACTTTATCATGCTTTGGTGTCACTGCCAACCTTTTTTATATATTTAGCATCAAAGATCTCCTTGAGTTGCATCGATATATCAATGGGTCCATCGCTCGTAAGAAGACCTTCCAGTTCATCATCCTCACAGCTTTATAGGTTCTTTGGAAACATCGCAATGAAAGGGTTTTCAGGAGTTTCCCAGTTTTTAGAATTAAGATTATTGAAGATATCAAGGCTCCCGGGTTTCTTTGGCTAGTAGTCGGTCAAAGCTTCCTATCTCTTGGGACCAATTGTGCACCTTTCAGTTTGATGGTGTGATTTAATTTCATTTTGGCATTGGTTTGGTGTCCTCTTTGTATGTTATTTCTGATGTATTTTTCTTTTGGGTGTTTTTTATTTGGTGTTTGCCCCCATCTTGATGTGAATAAATTGACTTTCCCAAAAAAATAATTAGTAAGTACTCATTATCAAATTAGGTACTCATGAATAATGGTACTGATGATTTTATCATCATGAATAATCAAGTGTCGGAGGATTCCAAATTTAAATGATGATTTTATTATCATGAATAAATAAGTATTGGAGGATTCCAAATTTTAATACGGATGGATTCCAAGAAAAAAGTTAGGTACCGATGATAATCAACATAATTAAGTATGAGAAGCCTTTTTTACGCTTGTGTTCCCGAGTTCATTTAACGAGGGAAAAGAAAGAAAAGGGAAGTAAGTTTAAAAAATTTGGGTTCCTGAGTTTCACTTAAGGAGGGAAAGGGAAGGAAACAAAAAAAAGTTGTGTTCCCGAGTTTCATTAAAGGAGAGAAGGGGAGGGAAGGGAGGGAAGGGAGGGAAAGTTAGTTCATTTTCTATTGTTTTTCTTTCCTTCCAAATCGGAAGGATTTGAAAGGAAATGAATCACTCCCCTTCTCTTCCTTTCCTTTCTCTTCCTATCCTTTCTCTTCTCTTCCTTTCCCTCTCTTAAGTAAACTCGGGAACACAGCGTTAACGACCAACGAAAATATTATTTTTTTTAACGCCAATCGCATTAAGCAAAATCAAAGGAACTCAGCCAGAAACTGAGAAGTGAGAACCCAAATAGAACAAGGAAACAGAAAAGAAGGAGATTACATATTGAAGGCAGCCTAGCTGCTCCAGGCCAACGAAATAATAATCATAATCATACTATTATATACAAATAAAAGTTTTTGGACACATGACTTACTCACATTCTACCTCATAATGATTTTCCCTCCCAAATCATTCCCTCTTATTTTTCGGTTTTGTATTTCAATGGCAATAAATAAAAAATATTAATTATATGGATAATCACCACCATAATTAATTAATTATTTATATTTCTATGGCAGTAAATAAAATATATTTATTGTAGGGATAATCACCGTCATAATTAATTAATAGTTTTTGTATTTCCTGACAATAAATAAAAAAATATTTTATTGTATGGATAATCACCACCCTTATTAATTAATTTTGTATTTCCATAATTATTGTAGGGATAATCATCGTCATAATTAATTAATTATTTGAATTTTCATAGCAATAAATAAAAAAATATTTATTGTATGGATAATCACCACCTTAATTAATCAATTATTTGAATTTCCATAAAAATAAATAAAATACATTTATTGTAGGATTAATCACTGTCATAATTAATTACTTATTTGAAAAAAAATCGTTTTTTTATTAAAAGAAATTTTTTGGATACATATATCCGACTTTTTAAAATTTCTTTACCTCAGAGATTTTTTGTTACATCGTTTTAACAATAATTTTAGGTACTTTTTCAAGAAAATAAACGATGGTTACATAGGTGTAACCATTCATAAAAGTTACCTAAAAAGAAAGAAGTTGATAAAAGATTACTACTTACATTTATGTAATAATTATCATATGTGTAATCACGTGAAACAATTTCATAACGTTCTAGAAAGAAAATACATGGTTTTACATTCGTGTAACATCAATTAAAAACATGTGAAATAAAAGTGTTACATACGTGTAATAACTACTTACATTTATGTAATAACTATGATATGCGTAATCATGTGAAACAATTTCATAACGTTCTAGGAAGAAAATACATGGTGTTACATTAGTGTAACATCAATTAAAAACATGTGAAATAAAAGTGTTACATACGTGTAATCAGATCTAGAAACAATAGAACCACGAATACAATTTACAAACTTTTATGAATGGTTACACCTATGTAACTGTTGAGGGTATATTTTCAGGATGCTCGCATGAAGCTCATGTGGTTCAGGAATCCTATTATCATTTGGGAGTCCCACTCGTCCAGGTATCCTGATTTGTTTTATACGACTAACCCTTGTAATTGCCACGTGTTTATTTGACCAGGTTCCGTTGAAGTCATCAACTACCTCCGAGATTCAAGTTCCAGCTGAACGAGATCGTGGACCAAGTGGACTAAGAGGGCTCTAACGGTTACGTTAGTTGGACGATAGGATCCCGGGAATCCCGAACAGTTTGTTATTTTTGTAATCCTTATATAATTGAGGATTCGATCGACTTAGGGACACACAACACCAACGCACTATAGCTCTGATAATTGATCATCATTGTAACACTTAGTGTCGATCGATCAAACCTCCAAAACTCTTGTAATACTTCATTTCGTATCAATAAAATTGCAAGGCAACAGGCTCTTCAGGCCGGCTCTCGAGGTTTTTTTGCTAGGATTCCTAGAGGCAACTCGAAGGATCATGGATTTTTCCCTCGTTACATCCTTGTGTTCAACCTTACATTTCGAGCAAATTGACAAGCACACTACCTCACATTCTAAGTTTGACATACGAGATTCTTTTGTGAATTTTTGACCAAAACAGTAACCATCGTCTATTTTCTTGAAAAAAAATCTAAAATTATTGTTACAACGATGTAACAAACATTATGCTGGTGATGAACTGATGATCAACGTTTTTTTCTTTGTAAATTAGGTTTGTTTTTCTTTTTCTAAAATTTGGCCTGAAAATTTGAAACTAAATGAGAGATAGAGTTTAGGAAAGTGGAGATGAGAGAAAGAAAATTGATTTAAACATTTATTAATAAAAATATGGTGTGTCTATTATGCCCTTGGTGCATTAAATAGATTTCAAATTATTTTCAAAAATGACACATTCATTTCCAACCATAAATTAACTAATCAATGGTGTAAGATGAGTTTTCCAGGTTTTCCAAAAAGGTGAGATTTTTCATTGATCCTTACCCTATATATATATATATATGTATACTTTACCTCAAGACTTATTGACAGAGGCATTAAGGACAACATTTTCTATACTATATAGGGTTTATTCTAAGTTTGTTCCTCAAACACATTTTGAGGATTAGACAGGAAGAAAACTAAGTTCAAAGTATATGGAAGTATGGGGTTATCATGCTGAAGCCAAGGTTTATAATCCTCAAAAGAAAAAATCTTGACATGAAAACTGTTACAAGATGGGGGGGGGGGGGGGGGATTTTACCTCAAATTACACCTCTTGCATATGACAGCATCCACCAACTGTCTCCTCAAACCAGCCTAAAGCTGCTTCTAATATACCTAATAATGAAGACTCTTTACACACCCAAGAGCAAATGGCGCTCCTAATATACCTGATAATGAAGGCCCTTTACATACCTAAGTGCAAATCCATAAAACTGAACCTGGAAGTCTGTTAAGGAGGTCATCTAGACCTACACGATCTACTAACTTTGATTACATAAGGTAAAGAACAAAAATGATTTGGATTTAGGAATGTGTATTGATCTACCTAGTATAATAAAGCCATTAATATTTATCAAGCTTCTAACTAATGAGCTTGATTCCATGAAGATCGAAGAATGATGTTTTGATCTGGTTGAATTACCTAAGTGTGTAAAATCATTATATATAATGTAAATGGGTTTTCAAAACTAAATTAGATTCAAACGAAAATGTTAAACACTTTAAAGTGCGATATGTTGTAAAAGGCTACACTCAGAAAGAATGAATTCATTATCTCACTTGTCTCATGAAAGGACTATTTTAAGGATAATTACGTCTCTAATAACTCATAAGGATTTAGAGCTACATCATATGGAACACTTAGTTTAAAAGCTAAAGAAAATTCATATGGGTTGATGCAAGGATCATGTTACTGGTACATAAAATTTGATGAAGTCATGAAGAAATAATGTTTCATAAAGAATCAAGTGGATCAATGCACCTACCTCAAAATGAGTGTGATCAATATTGCTATACTTATCCTTTACATACAGGACATTATTTTAAAAGTAATAGTTTAGATTTGTAGCATGAGTCAAAGAGATTACTCTCGAGTAATTTTGACATGAAAGATCTCTGAGAAGCTTCTTGTGTAATAGGCATCGAAATACACTGAGAAGCTTCTTGTGTAATAGGACTGTCTCAAAAGATTATATTGATCGTGTTCTTACACGTTATAACATGTAACATTACTCTCCATCAGCAGCTCCGGTATTTAAGGAGATGCTTTCAGTGTTCGAAAACTAAGGCTGAAAAATGAGCAAATAAGAGTGACTCCTTATGCTTCAATAGTGAGAAACT
>JBCNJP010015144.1:0-10115 GCA_039602395.1 Deinandra increscens subsp. villosa
CGGCTACAATTAAAATTGAATTTTCCGAATCCCTTACATATACCGCCGATTCATGCATGCAACGTGTGAGTTTTAAACGCTTTAAGGTGTCGTCTAACTTGGCATACCACGCCCTCGGGGCTTGTTTCAACCCGTACAAAGCTTTCGTCAATTTATTAACTTTGTCTTCTTCACCTTTTTTCTCAAAACCGTCTGGTTGTCTCACGTATACCTCTTCTTTTAGAACGCCATGTAAGAACGCCGATTTCACATCTAGGTGATGTATCGCCCAACTTCGACTAGCCGCTAATGCAACCAATAATCGAACAGTTTCAATTCGAGTTACCGGTGCAAAAACTTCCTCATAGTCCACCCCCTGTTTTTGCACGTACCCTTTTGCTACCAACCGCGCCTTATATTTATTTATTGAGCCATCCGGATTCTTTTTTAATTTAAACAACCACTTTAGGCCAATTACCTTGGCGTTCTTTGGAAGTTTAGTCAAGTGCCACGTCTTGTTTTTGTTGATAGAATCGATCTCGGCTCGCATTGCTTTCATCCATTGCTCGGATTCTTTAGCTTCTTCATAATTATAGGGCTCATTCTCTTGTAGCAAAAATAAACTCTCTTGATTATATTTATTTTTTAGAACATAATCCTTGAGCTTTTTAGGTAGAACGGGGACTCTTGTTGATCTTCTTAAGTTAGAAGATGGTTCAGTCGAAGTTGCGACATTCTGATCAGTTTCATTCCTAGTTTCCGTACTTGAATTATTATCATCTGGGTCAGCTTCTAAATGGGTCGTACCAGGCCCATCATGGTCATCCTCTGGGTCAGAAACTTCAAATGGAGTTGGGCTGCCACCTGGGTTTAGTTCAGGCCCAATATGTGCATGATTTTGGTTTGAAAATGGAACAATGTTTGCATCAGGTATGACAAAAGAATCGATTTTTATTTCTTGTCCTTCATAAACTTGCGCACCTCTTTCCCAGCACCATTTTTCATCTTCGAAAAAAATTACATCTCGACTGACCACCAATTTCTTCGTTCTTGGATCGTACATACGAGAGGCTTTTGACCCCCGCTCGGGTCCAAGATATACTAATTTTCTTGACCGGTCATCTAATTTTTTTAAGTGTACCCCATCGACTTTGGTAAAACCGATGCACCCAAAAATCTTTAGATGGCCTAAGTTAGGCTTCCGTCCCGTGAACATCTCGTAGGGAGTCTTCTCTTTTAACGCCCGGGTTGAGACACGATTTATTATGAAAGTTGCGTGTCTAACCCCTTCACCCCACATATAGTTTGGAACATTCTTCGCCTTCATTATGCTTCTCGTCATCTCGATCAAAGTACGGTTACGCCGCTCCACTACACCGTTTTGTTGTGGTGTATAAGGGGCGGTTAGATGTCTTTTAATTCCTTCGTCTTCACAAAATCTAGTGAATTCGTTGGAAGTAAATTCACCGCCTCTATCCGTACGGAATGAATGAATCTTTTTACCCGTATCTTTCTCGGCCGATGCTTTGAACCGTTGAAAAACTTCAAAAGCTTCGTCTTTACCCTTCAAAAGATAAGTCCACATATAACGAGTAAAATCATCAATAATAACAAAAATATACCTATTGCCGGCTATTGTCGAAGGCGTGATGGGTCCACATAAATCTCCATGGAGTAACTCGAGTACCCGGCTTGCTCGAAAAGATGTTGCAACCGGAAACGGCAATCTTGCTTGTTTTCCGACTAGACATGCTTCACATATTTTATTATTTTTCTTTAGATGAGGTAGCCCGATCACCATATCCTTCTTCACCATGTATCTAACTTGATCGAAGTTCAAGTGGCCTAGTCTCGCATGCCACACCCACTCCGGTTCCTTTAGACTTGCATGAAGACATGTAGGTGTTCCAATCTTTAGTTTAATTTTATATAACCGGTTCTCGGCCCTTGTCACCTTCCACACGAGTTTGCCCGCCGGATCATGCATGGTCAAAAACTCGTTCTTAAGGCGAATATCATAGCCACATTCGGTTGCTTGGCCCAAACTAAAGATGTTGCTTTTTAATTCGGGGATGTAGAAAATTTCGGTCAACATTCTTTGTTCTCCGGTCTCGTCTTCAAGTAATATAGATCCCTTGCCTTTTATTTTCATGAAGGAATCATCCCCGAATCTGACTCTTCCGGTAACATGCTCGTTGAGTTCCGAAAACATATCTTTATTTCCCGTCATGTGATTTGATGCTCCGTTGTCAAGGTACCACATATCTTTCGAACTTGACTTGAATTTTCTTGGAAATACCGATTCTTCATTTAAGAAAACCGCTTCTTGCTCGCAACGAGCCATGTATAATGATGGATCTACTTCATCTTCCTCGGCAAGGTGAGCTCGTTGGTTCTTGTTCTTTCGGAGTGGACAACTTGAAGCGTAATGCCCCCATTCATCACAACGGAAACATTGTACTTTCGATTTGTCTTTGCCCCCCTTCGGTTGATTCTTCGGTTCCCCCTTTTTCAAGTCTTTTTTCTCATGGCTCGAACTCTCGACTCCTCGGCCTTTTTCTTTCCCGTTAGAGTTTCTTTGGTTGCGATTTTTCCCTTGGTCCTTGCCTTTCTTGTACGATGATTCTGCCTTGCTATACATGAGTTTGTTAGCTTCTTGCGCCGCATATGAGTTCTTGGTGCGTTCCTCGAATGCTTTCAATCGGCCGACTGCTTCTTGAAACATCATCTTGTTTACATCCGCGAATTGCTCTATCGCTGCAACAATAGGAATAAACTTATCAAGAACAGAACCAAGAAATTTTTTGACTACCTTCTTGTCATCATAAACAGCTCCAAGGGTGTTTGCTTTCGACACAAGTTTGCTCATTCTTGACGCGTAATCATCTATGTTTTCATCCGTCTTCATTCGCAAGGCCTCGAACTCGCTATCCAAAGTTTGTATCCTAGCATCCCTCACTCGTTCCACACCGACATACCGGGTTTTTAACGCTTGCCAAATCTCTTTAGCAGTCCTGAGATGTGCGACTTGGAGTATGAGTTCTTCGGGTATTGCTTGTAGGAGGAGGGCGATGGCCATATGATCTTGCTTCGATTCGGCCTTCTCCGTTGTAGATGTGTCGATTGCATCGAGTATTCCATGAACTCGGAATACGGCTTCAATGCGAACCGCCCACGTAGTGTAATTGATCGAGTTGAGCATCGGGCATTGGAGAGCGGTGATGCCATGTTCTTTCACCGATCCGCTACTACCCGCCTTGTCTCCCATCTTGTGTTTGCTCAGAAAAAACCGATCGTTGGTTCTTGATCGAGATCTCCAAGCGGGATCGTCACTTTTATTTTGTCAATCGCAGGTTCTTGATTGAAACAAAATTCTATGCGGCTCCTATTTCTCGTTGCTTAATATCTTCCAAGAAAGAACAGAAGTTCTTTTATTTATGTCGCTGGGTTCTTGACAAATATAACAAAAGCTTCTTCGATTTTCTTGTAGGCTAAGGCAAACGAATTTTGTTTCTGGTTATATAAATCGGGGACCCTGAATGCTCTGATACCAATTCAAGTCCCGATCGTTAACAAAGAAATATGCTCTTCTTTATTAATCAGAAAATATAACTCAAAAACTGATTACACCCCTACCATTAGCTCGGTATTTATAGGGAATTAGTATTGACCTAGATATGTATTAGATAACAACTCTAATTGCTAATTATTAAATAATAATAATAATACTCTAGAGATTATCTAAAGCTCTCCTAGATCAACTCCAATACCCCAACCCATCATTGGCTCAATGGGATTGGGTTTATCTCGACCGCAACATGTATGACCTCCCAAAATAGCTTTCACATTATGTTCATCAGTAAGTTCTTTAGCTGCAATTTCACGTCATTAAAATGTGAGCATACATGTAGGATTCTAAACAATCAAATCAAACTTCTTCAATATGGATTTGCCAGCTTTAAAAAAAAAAATGGAAATCAATGATTTGGTGAAATCTTGAATTTTGAAGATATCATACATATGGCTGATTAGTTTCTTTGTTGAAATCTTGAATTGCTATTTCAGTGGCCACTTTGGCCTCTTTTCCAGGCCTAGATGTTTGATCAAGGATGGCGCCATTTCCAGCGAACCCGTTTTCAGTGGTCAGTGATGCTTGCAGAAGAAACCACAGAGAACAGAAGTTAACCAAAAAGAACAGGTAAGTTGTAAATTATGCATCTTCAGTGAGATTATTTCCCTTGAATTATATATATATGTCTAAAAAGTTGTAGTACATTCACACAATCATTTGGCCGTTTAAGTTTATATAAATCACTTTGTAGCCAAAACTCCATCACATGGTTTACTAAAACTTTCCCATGAAATTTCTTGTACTTTTCTTTGATGTCGGCCCGTCGCAAATGTTTATAACGCCATATAAACTAAAAAACGTAAACCGTACTCACAAAAGGTATGAAATATGAATACAATTTTGTTAATTAGTCTGGAGAGCTATGGTCAATGATTTGGAATGCAAAGGCATTTGGGTTAGTTTAGGAGATTTGGAATGCAAAGGCATTTGGGTTATTACTCATTCAAACTCTTTCAAGATATTGCAAGGCATCTTATATCCACTTATGTCAATATCAAAAGTCAACTGTATCAGGATCTGACTAAGTCATCCATATGCTCACACCAATAACCATTTGCAAAGAATGGTAATTTGATTGTAGAGTCATGTAGATGTGTTTTGACCACTAAAAAAAATTACTTTATATGTCATATAACAGTAAAAAAATATAGGAATATTATTTGGGGACTAATATTTTTATAGGCGAGTAAATGTACGTACTAAGTAATATCAGTGGAAATATAGAAGACTACGGTTCGTTAACGAGTAAAATTTTCTAGAGACTGAACTTCAATGTATAGTAAGAAGCTAGGAATATTTTGAGTACAAATAGAACAGAAACGTTCTTAAGGAGACAACTTGATGGTAAAATGGTGGCTCCCCATCCAAAAGGTTATGGATTCAAATCCAACAAAGTGCAAGTGTGATGTGGTGATTTTAGCCGTTTAAAAAAAATAGAATAGAAACGATAGAACTACAAGCTACAATACATTTAGGTTTGAACACCATTAATCAAAATTGACCTACAAGAGGTGCACTTTGTGAAAAAGATTAAAGGGTGGGGGATCAGAGGTATCGAAGAAGATCATGTCATAGTTAATCACTCTAACTAACTGAAATTATATATATATTAGTTGATTTAAACAATATCATATTAAATCACTTTAACCGCAGGCGCAATCTATATTCTCCTAATTAATATACTGTTTTTTTTTTCTTAGGCTACATATAACATATCTTACATTTTACATACCATGGTAACAAGTAATATTTACATATAATCAGGTGAAATCTATTGGAGGATATTATTTAGTTTAAATTAGTTTGTTATTATCCTTTATTGGTTGTTATCTTCTCCTAATATAGAGGGGTTAGGAATTTATATATATGGGAAACATTGTAATCGTTCAGTCAATTAATAAGAATTACCAATACTTTCATGGTAATCAGAGCCCACTTTTTCTCCAAGAAACCCTACCCCAAACACTAAAAATCCGGCCACCATGGTTGAAGGCGACAAGCCGGAATCATCAACCAAAGCCGAACAAAAACCTCTCCATCCCGCGTTTACCGCAACCAATGTTCATCTACGGATCAGAATTTTAGATGGCAAAAAAACGTCTTACACGAACTGGGTGAAATTGTTCAAGAATCACCTCAAGATCTACAAACTTATGCACCACATCGATGGCACTGATTCCCCGACCAAAGATGATCCGTCGTTCGATTCATGGGCAGAGTTGGATGCACTGGTGTTACAGTGGATCTACGGAACGATATCCGATGACTTGCTACCCCGCATCATCGCCGATGACACCACTGCCCGGAAAGCTTGGGTCCAACTACAGGAGATAAACTGGAATAACAAACATTCTCGAGCAGCCACGTATGAACAGCAGTTTTCGAACTTGACCCTTACGTCCTGTGCATCATTCGACGATTACTGCCAGAAATTGAAGGAGATCGCCACGCAACTCGGCGACATTGGTCAGCCCGTTTCAGAAAGCCGCTTGGTCATACAGATGGTCCGAGGTCTCCCTGCCGAGTACGACACGGTTGGGGCGATCATCAACCAACAATGCCCCACATGGGATCAAGCGAGGGGCATGGTGGAAGCAGAACAACAGCGTCAGTCAGCAAGATCCGGTGCATCTAGGGACACCGCTCTCACAGCGTCACAACCCTCGTCCTCTGCAAATCGTACACAGCAAGATAATTCCGCTCGTTCACCGTATCCGAACGGGTATAGGGGCAATAATTATGACCCAGTTAAAGCAGCCAGGGGGAGAGGTCGAGGCGGCGCCGGAGGACGGTTTTCCGGCAGCGCTGGACGTGGATCGGGACATGGAAATTGGAACAGCGGCGGAAGTGCATCTCAAAACCCACCGGCGAATTGGAACAATGGAACAAATGGAGCAAATGGACCCTACCCGTTTTATGTGGTTGGGCCTCGTGGTTTACAGGCCCAGTCACTTAATAACAGCCCAAACCAATTTGCTAATTGGAACCCGCCCCCAAGCCCTTTTCCATCTAACTCGGTCCAGTTTAATCCTAGTCAAGCCCACATGATGCTGACCAATCCACCGAGTATGAGCAACCCACCGGGTTTTGCCTATGTCCAACAGCAACCAGGAACGTTTAATGCCCTCTCTGCCAACGACATCGGTGCGGCGATGACCTCGTTGAATATACACTCTACTAATAATTCAGGGCAATGGATAATGGACTCGGGCGCCTCCTCTCATATTACCTCGGACCCAGGTAACATTCACTCATATAGTTCTTTACCTGTAAATCCTATTTTTGTCGGAAATGGCACAACTTTACCAATTAGTGGCTCAGGAAAAGGCTTTTACCATACCCCAAACAAAACATACCACCTTAACAACCTTGTCCATTCACCAAGTATTATTAAAAATCTCATTAGCGTACGCAAATTCACCACTGATAATCAGGTTTCAATTGAGTTTGACCCTTTTGGTTTTTCTTTGAAGGACCTCAAGGATGGGCAACTGCTTTCCCGCCACAATAGCAGTGGAGACTTGTACCCGTTCACTTCTGCCGGTACTTCTCTCATAGCCGCTTCTGCACCAGCCCCTTGGCATGATCGTCTTGGACATCCGGGACCGACCGTGCTCCACTATCTTAGTCGTTTCTTTTGTTTAAAAAATAATAAGTCTGTTGATTCCTTAGTGTGTAACTCATGTCAGGTTTCAAACAGTAAACGTTTGCCTTTTCAAGATTCTGTTTCTCAGACCTTCCATGCATTTGATTTAATACATTGTGATTTGTGGACCTCTCCAATTGTTAGTAATTCTGGTTACAAATATTATATGGTTCTCATTGACAATTTCACAAATTTCGTGTGGGTGTATCCGTTAAAATTCAAATCCGAAACGTTTCAGAATTTCTCAAAATTTCATAAACTGGTTCAAACTCAATTCCAATACAACATTAAAACCTTTCAGTGTGATTTGGGGGGAGAATTTGACAACAATGAGTTTAAAAATTTTGCGAATGAAAATGGCTTGGTGTTTCGTTTCTCTTGTCCCCAGACCTCCCAACAAAACGGGAAGTCCGAGCGCATGATCCGTCGACTAAATGATATTATCCGTGCTTTATTGCTTCATGCTCACCTCCCGTCCATGTTTTGGGTTGAAGCACTTCATGCCGCCTCGTACCTCCACAACATTCTCCCAACTAAGAAACTTAACTACAACACCCCCGCCTTTGCCCTGTACCACCGCCACCCAACATACGATCACTTGCGTGTGTTCGGATGTGCCTGTTACCCAAACCTCTCGGCCACCCAACAAAACAAACTTTCCCCCCGTTCCATTCAATGCGTGTTCCTCGGCTATCCCGCCGATTTTCGAGGATATCGGTGCTACGACCCCCAAACTGGTCGTGTGCATTTATCTCGTCACGTTGTTTTTGACGAGAACACGTTTCCTTACACAAACCCCCCACCCACTTCCACCTATGATTTTTTGGAAGAGGACAGTTACCCATTCTCTACATCGCACACGCAACCACCTCCGGCCCAACCTAATGCTCCGACACCTCCCACTCCTCAAGCCCAATCTCCCGTTTCTCCAGCCCATCATGCCGACTTAAATAGCCCAATGTCAACACCTACGCCACCTTCCAGCCCGTCCCCACAACCAACTCCGCAGCCCTCCCCACCGCCCAACACCACGGCCCAATCTGCCGTTGATCCTCCCGTCACACAACCCGCTCAAAACCCAAATACCCATCACATGGCCACCCGTGCTAAATCCGGCATTACCAAACCGAACCCCCGCTACATACTTTCCGCAAATACCATTTCACCCCTTCCCACCTCCCATGTAAAAGCTTTGAATGACCCTAATTGGAATCGGGCCATGAACGACGAATTTAGTGCTTTGCAGGTAAATAACACATGGGAGCTTGTTCCGAGACCAGCGGACAGACCGGTTATTAGATCGATGTGGTTATTCCGGCACAAATTCAAAGCCGATGGTTCGTTAGATAGATACAAAGCCCGGCTGGTCTGCAATGGTAAGTCTCAAACCGTTGGGGTTGATTGCATGGATACCTTTAGCCCTGTTATCAAACCAGGAACCATTCGAACTGTTCTTTCACTGGCAGTTTCAAAATCCTGGCCAATTCACCAACTAGACGTGAAGAATGCGTTTCTTCACGGGACCCTTGAAGAAACTGTTTACATGCAACAACCGCCCGGTTTTATTAATGAGCAACTCCCTAATCATGTGTGTCGGTTGAAGAAGTCCCTCTATGGCCTAAAGCAGGCTCCCAGGGCCTGGTACTCCAGATTTTCGTCCTTTATAATGTCATTGGGGTTCACTCGCAGTAGGTGTGATACTTCCTTATTTATATATTCTCATGGAGACCAGGTTGCCTACTTGCTCGTTTATGTTGATGATATCGTTCTAACAGCTAGCTCGAGTCAACTGTTATCGCAGGTTATTCGCAGGTTATCTACCGAATTTGCTATGACCGACATGGGCCCTCTACATCACTTCCTCGGGATTCAGGTAACTCGGGACGCCAACTCACTTTTTCTTGGGCAAATGCAATATGCCAGGGATATATTACATCGAGCTAACATGGACACATGCAAACCGTGTCACACCCCGGTCGATACTAACTCTAAGTTAAGTGCTCATGACGGTAATCTTATTTCTGACGGGTCTCTATACCGAAGTTTAGCAGGGGCTCTTCAATATCTCACAATTACACGTCCGGATCTGACATATGCTGTTCAGCAAATTTGTTTGTTTATGCATGCTCCACGAGAACCTCATATGGTGTTTTTGAAGCGGGTTCTTCGTTATCTTCACGGCACCATTGATCATGGGCTTCGAATTAATGCTTCCTACAATCATTCCTTGGTTGCTTACTCTGATGCCGACTGGGGGGGGTGCCCCGACACACGGCGTTCCACATCCGGGTACTGCGTATTTTTGGGTCCTAATCTTATCTCATGGTCCTCTAAACGACAACCTACCATTTCCCGCTCTAGTGCGGAGGCTGAATATAGAGGGGTAGCTAATGCGGTCGCTGAGGCGACTTGGGTTCGAAATTTGTTGTTTGAGTTGCAGGTTCCAGTTCGTCAAGCTACGGTTGTCTACTGCGACAATGTTTCTGCAGTTTACTTATCAGGGAATCCAGTTCAACATCAGCGCACGAAACATGTTGAAATGGACATCCATTTCGTACGCGAGAAGGTTCAGATCGGTCACATTCGGGTTCTTCATATCCCATCACCCTATCAATATGCTGATATTTTCACGAAGGGGCTTCCCCGACATCTTTTTGATTCCTTTCGTTCCAGCTTGAACGTTTCCTCCGCACCACGTTCCAGCTGAGGGGGACTATTGGAGGATATTATTTAGTTTAAATTAGTTTGTTATTATCCTTTATTGGTTGTTATCTTCTCCTAATATAGAGGGGTTAGGAATTTATATATATGGGAAACATTGTAATCGTTCAGTCAATTAATAAGAATTACCAATACTTT
>JBCNJP010015145.1:0-10112 GCA_039602395.1 Deinandra increscens subsp. villosa
GCGTGTGTTTATGTGGTTGATAAGAAACCCGGTCTGATTAGCACTATTTTCTTTGGTTAGATGCTTTATTGGGTGCATTGCCATGAGTTTTGGAATTTTTGGTTGGATATTTCGTATAGACAGTTGAGATGTGTAGAATCGGGTTCATTAGCATTGACTGATTGGTGGGGTCGGGTATGATGTAGGCTTGGTTTGGACTGTCCATTGTTATTCGTTGAAATTGTCTGATTGATATATCTATTGAATTGGCCTTAGTTCGAGATAGTCAAGAGTGATTATGGGATGGCTGTTGGTTGGGAATTATCATGTTCTGTGATGGATTTTGCTGCGTAATATAGACTGATTTATATGTTCATAATTGGGTTGGAATGGTTGATCTGGAATTCTGGGTGAATTGGATGCATTTATACATTTTTGACAGGTTTTGTGAAGAACTGGTTTTGCTCGATAAACGAACGGGTCATGCCCGATTTTTCTGAAAATTTTTTGTGTCTTTCTTTTTCTTTTTGTTTTAAGCAATTTGTTTTTAGTTTTCAATCCCGTTTTCTTTCAGTTATTTTTAATTCCAAAAAAAAAAAAAAATTTAAAAATCCAAAAATAGTTTGTGATTGCTGTGTGTTGCTTGGATATCACTGTTAAATCTGTTTTGCAGGTATGGAGGCTTCTGGTAGTGGTTCGAGGAAGAAGCAGAAAACGACCAAGGTTATTCATCATCGGTCGAGGATCCCGTATTTGGCAGACGAGGTTTTACCGAACTACGAGGAGGAGCTGCCGCCGGTTGAGGAGCGCCGGATTGAGGATCATACTTTGCTGCAGTTTCAGGGCACCTACGAGGGTGAGCGTTGTGAGACGTTTATGCGCCTAGACTTGCTCCAGCATAGGACGTTCGATTGGGATCTTCTGGATAGGATGGGAGCGAGAGCTAGGTTAGAGCAGCTGTTAGACGAGCGATGGAGGAGAGTCTTAGCTTGTGATGGACCCCAGTATCGGGAGCTGACCGTGGAGTTCCATTCGACATGGAAGTATGATATCAAGGAGTTTGATTCTCCGGTTTGTGTTTCATTTGCTCTTGGGAGGAGATTGTTTGAGATGAGCGTGCCTCAGTTTGCTGTAGCATTGGGTTTTTACACACAGGAGGAGGTGGCTACATCTGAGTTTAGGAGGAGTTTGAGGGGGACGGCCAAGAAGGCCAAGGAGTTATATGTTGTGGATGGTCACTTGAGAGCATTCTGGGATACTATTTCTGATGCGCCGTACACGGTCGGTTTGGTTGCTTCTGCGATTAGGGATCCGTTTCTGCGGTATGTTCATAGGATTTTGGCATGTTCACTGATTGGTAGACGGGCTGGAGCTGAGAAGATTAACATGTTAGATATGTTTTGTTTGAGGTCGTTGGTGGAGAGACACCCGACCAACCTCGCTATGGTTTTCATTCAGTCAGTTGCCCGGCCCCGCAAGGGTGGGCCGGAGGCGAGGTTGGATCTGGGTCCATATATTGGTCGGTTGGCTGATCGTTTGGGAGTTTTGGATAGGTATAGGCCTTCGCATTTGACTGCTGGACCACCGACTTTGCCTTATAGTTTACTGGATATGCGGAAGGCAGGTTTTTGCCCGTTTGATGATCCCCCGAGATGGGTTGAGGTAGGAGCTCCTGCGAGGAGGAGGATTCCGCAGAGGGCTGAGAGGCCTCCGGTTGCTAGACCTGTTAGAGCATCGAGAGCTGAGCCGTTGACCTTGGAGATGGTTCGGATGAGATGATGCTGAGGATGGATCTGCAGGATAGGGCTATTAGAGTTTGTATGTTGCTCAGGGGTTGAGGTGCCGGAGTACTTCCGGGAGCCTGAGCAGCTGCTGATGATTCTGATGATGATGCTGAGGAGTAGGGATTTGGATGCAGTTTTATGACAGCAGCAGCCTTTTGATCGGTTATTTCACATCCTTGTACTTTTTCTTTATTTTTGTTTTTATTATCATGGTCTGTATTTATATTATAATATTCTGATATCTGGGAATTTGTACGGGGTTAACCGGTTGGGTGGTTTGTTTTGATATATATATGCTGCTGTGATTTTGGTTTGCTGTGGTTGTTAGACTTTGGTTTGTTTCACCGCCGCTTTCGTCCGTGACGTTTTTGATGCAATTCCGGAATTGGTGAGTTTTCGATATCACGTTCGAATTGGAGGGCGAGGAACAAGATTCTTTTCGTTCATGCCGATTCTATCAGGGGAGTCTGTTCCATTTTTTTTCTGTTCTTTTATTTTTTTTTCCAGTATTTATTCATTTATTTTTCTGTTTTGTTTTCTTTTATTTGCTTGAGTCGTTTCTCAGTTCACATTAGGGACAATGTGAGTTTCAAGTGTGGGGATGGGGAGACTACGTGTCGTGTCTCGTTAGTTGAGTCAGTTCTAGTGAGTTTGTTTAAAGTGTGAGTCTTGAAAAAAAAATCCAAAAAAAATTGAAAAATTGAAAAAAATATTTCTGATTGAATCTGCAGTTTAAAATGGAAGATGATAGGTAAAACCCGAGGATTGGTTGTCTGATTAAGTGCTTAAATGATAAATATAATTAACAGTTGAAAACATTACCGGTTAGTGATGTATTGGTAGGCCCAGCTAACTTAGTAAAGATTAAATATCCCATTGTGTTTATTTGTTGTATAAATATGTAATTAATCAGTCTGCTAGTGGGTTCACATTTTAGGAGTGATAGGAATACTGAAACTGAGGATTATGAGGAAAGAGACCCCTTTAGGCTAGATACTTCTATGTCCTTAGAATACCTGGCACGTTATGATCTTTTTGCGAAAGCAAATCCGAGAAATAACGGCGCCCCATTTTCCATAATGAGCATACTAGGTAATAATTGGTTAATGAATTAGAGTGAAGGGGCAGAATACTCATGTACGAACTAAGGATAGCATCCCGTGGTAAGTACCTCTGATGATGTTCCGGATCTCGCGGGCAAAATACTCACGTATGATTTCGGGGGTAAGACCTTGTGAAAGAATACCTCTGGTGATGTCCGTTGGTAATTTTAGGTAAAATTGACCAATTATGAAGAAAAAAAATGAAAAAATGAGAAGAAAAGAAAAAAAGGAGGTGAAACGATATGGTAGTTTAGAAATAAATGCTCAAGCACTTCACATTCCATCTAATTCCATCATTCTTTGGACATTTTTGTATCTGATTTAAGGGGGGTGGGAAAAATCAAAAAGTTATATCTTTATTCCCCTTTATTCGGACCGAATATGAATTGGGATTAGGTTGAGCTTGATCTTTCTAGAGTGGGACGCATAGGCAACTGAACTATATCTGGTAATTTATAAACACCTTGGGGGCTCAAAGGTTAGTGTTGGGTTTATTCGGATCGAAATATCGATAATCGTTACCGGGATGTGAATAGACTGATAGAATTGAAATTGATGAAATTAAAAAAAGTTTGAAGCCAATTACTCAGGTTATGATTCCATTTGCAGGTTTTTTCGGGGACGAAAAAAGGTTAAGTGGGGGGATATTTGATGTGTTGCAAAAGACATCGGTTTTCCTTTATGTTTTCGAGTCGTTTTGAGAGTCTTTTGAGTCAATTTCCATAGGTTTTTAGTTGTTTTTGATTATTAGTGTCTTAATGTGTGTTTTATAGTAAAGTTGCAGTTTTGGCACAATTCCCGAGAGAAATGAGCATCGGAAAAGAATTGAAGAGAAAATAGAAGAAAAGTGCTGAAATTGAATCTCTAGGCGTATCGCCTAGAGCTGTTGAAGTTGCAAGCGATACGCTTGCTGCTCTGAAGTCAAAGGCGGTGTTTTAAACGTTGACCCGACTATTTTGTCGATTAGTGGGTCCAGGCGTATCGCCTGCTGATCAGGAGACTTCCAAGCGGTACGCTTGGAGGTTAATTTTCCAGAAAACCCTAATTTCGCAATTATAAATACAATTTAAGGGTTTTCTTCGAGGACACGGCTGTTTATCGACTAAGAGAGTTCCAGGAGGCGATTTTGGAGATTCTGATCGTGAGAGGAAGGTTCGGAAGCGTTGGAGTTCAAGCATTCGACTCCGATTCGGTTTTCGGGTTCTTAGTTCTTCCGTTATTTGATTTCGCTTTTAGACCAGATTATGTTCATGGATTTTCCTACTGTCATGTTCTGTTTTTATGACATGTTTATGATGCTAGGCTAAATCTCTAATACCACTTAGACCGTATGGATGATTGATTGATGTTATTCGACTTTTCTTGGTTATTATGATATTTATTGATTAGGTTTTGTTATCTTATTGAAATTCCTCTAATTTTCTGTGGTTAATGCATGTGTGTGTTACATGTTGAAGTTGTGATTGATAATTGGAACTTAGTTTACTTTCGAATGTCTTTCGGGTTGGGTAAATTATCTAAAGATTCTGACTTTAGGGTTAGTTTCTAAAGTGTAGTTTATGAGACGTCCCGAACTATAGTTTTCGTTATTAATTGTGGCTTTGGTTGTAATGTGCTGCTAAATTGGAGACTCAAAAGGTACAGGTTTAACGGGTAATCGGGTTGGTTAATGAACTAGGGGTGCATTGTCTTAAAAGGAAATGTCCTAGGAAGTCGGCTTGCTTGTTATTCGTGTTGATCATAGAAATTAGAGGTAGCTCCGGTTATTCTAGGTGTGCTTTAGGTATATCCGAGGGTGGCTAGGGTAATTGAGATGGGACGTACTTAAAAGGTGAACCATTTGTTCGAGCGGTAAGATAACTAGTTAGGAAGGACTTAAAAGGTGAACTAACTAACCAGTGTGCGTATTCCAACCTTTAGAGATCTTATCAGTAACATCCGGAGAGTGATTCGGGGGCTCGTAGGGTTTTGATAGGTTGTGTGGTTAGATCCTGGTTCCATCATTTTGTCATAAGCCAAGAGAAGTCGATAGCATTAATTAGGAGTCTAGGTCTAGGTGGTATTTCTTTTCATATCTGGTTTTCGTTTCTAGGTTTTGAGTTGTTGGTTTGCTTTCTATTTTTAGTAATTTCCATTTTTAGTAATTTCCATTTTTAGTAAGTTTCTATTTTTAGTAAGTTTTAGGTAATTTGGTAATTTTAGTTTAGTTAATTTTAGTCAATTTATTTAGTTAATTAATTCCTTAAATCAAAAACCAATTTTCACCAATTAATCAGTAATTTATTTTTCCTAGTTAATTTTATCTTTTTAGTGTCTCTAGGGTTCGACCCCGGTCTGCCGATAGCTATTCTACATCTGATAGGTTCACTTGCCTGTTGAGTCGGTCTAGTTTGAGGTTAATTGGGTTTTAATTTAGTGTGTCTAGGTCTAGGATAAATTAGTTTATTTTTATAGATCGATTTTTGCACATCACTAGGCTTGCATTTTCATTGATCGTGCTACCGATTTCCATCACTGAATCATGTGAGTTTTCACGGCCCCTTTTTCCTTTAACTATTTTATCTTTGGGGGAGAATTCATACATACATTTTTCCATGTTAGACAATCAGACCTTGTTATCATAACTGTTTCATGTGCTTTTCCATTGTCCACACTTGTCATCTCATGTTCATTCATGCTATAACCCAAACCCCACTATTAACTGAATCCGATTAATTATCATTTGCAAACGGTAACGTTTGAATAGATCTATTGGGTTAACGCCCCTGCTCTGATTGGTCGCTCCAATCGTGACTCCATCTTTTGTCAAAGAGTACAAATTGTTATGTCATATCTATGCGGTACCAACCGGACAATAGGTACCAAGAGTGGGTAAACAGTCAGTTTCGGTATTCAGGGTACATGGTAACATTAACAACTAGTCTTATCAAATATTGTCATTTATTAACATGAACTATTTCCGATTACTATTTTCATTTAACCTTTAACTGCTAGCACTTTAAACCTGTGAAACTCACCAACAATTATTTGTTGACCATTTTCTCGTATGAATTCTCAGGTACTTAAACTTAACTGCTGTGCATGCATCGGACCTGCTTGCTTGTTTCCTGCCTTTGCATCTTAGGATTTATCATTTGTTTCTGGAGTATGGTTTAGCTTTTGGAGATTTTCCTGACATAACGCCTAACGGTGTCATGTCCTAAAAATCTTTTGAAACATATGTGTTGTAAACTTAAAACTATTTACTTTTCTCATTACAATTAATCCGCTGCGTAATGATATTGAAAAAACTCCTATTTACTCCAACAATTTAACATTTTCCAAAACGACTCTAGTTGTTGAACCATCCAGAGTACGTTCGTAACCTTGACTGTGATAACCTTTTTCGCATCCCGACACAAATCTTACAGGGTGTGACAAGTTTCTTCCTCCCTTCGGCCCACTTGAGAGCCGAACCCGGCCCACCTTTTCTTCGCGGCCCAACCATAAAAACCGGCCCACTTCCCTTCCAAATACATATGGGCTTCGGCCCAACCTCCAATCTTTTAATTTTGATGAGACTTGGCCCATGGAATTTTTATAGAATTTAGCCACTAGTCTTTTTATAAAAATTTGGCCCATCAACCTACAAATTTCACCACCTTTATAATAAATTATGCTTGGGTCAGATTTATAAAAATCATAATTTTTATAAACACCTAACCCCTTCATATTTTATAAAAGCTCCTAATCTTTTATAAAGTTTATAAAAATTAATCAACCTACAACTAGAAGAGTTGGGTGAATGTGGGTTAGACAACTCACCTAGTCTAGAGAAAGATTAGTGTTATTAACCAATGATTAATAACACCACCTCTGGCTATAAGAGAAAGCCTCCACCCACTTGTTCCCTCACACTGCAACACCCAACTCACTTGCTCCCTCCCTCTCCCTTGTCCCTCATTTTCGGCCGAGAACTCCCCACGACCACCCCACCGCCATCGACCAGCCACCTCCGGCCACTGCCCCGCCGCCGAGGACCACTGTCGGACCACTACAGCCCCGCCGGACCACCGCCACCTCCACCTTTCTTCCCGGTTTTCTTTCTCCACTCCTTGTGAGTGTTTCTAACCTACTTCCTCCTATATTCTTACATGTTTAACACCCAAAGAGAAGTCCAAGTCCTGACAACTAAAATTCTTGAATGCTTGCATTTTGTTAGACCAACTAACAAAAACTCTCTTCTTTACCTCTTTTCTTCCAATATCAAACACTCTTTTTGGTGCATTTTAAATGCTTAAAGATAGCCAAAGAGTGTGGTGAAACAAATTTGTGAAATCAAATGAAAGTAACAAGTGTGCACCATGATTCTTGTAAACATGAAATCAAAGATTTCAAAGTTAGTTGGTTAACAAAACTTAAGCCTCTTCAAACTTAATAAAAATCATAAAAGCAACACATGTAGGAGTACAATATGTTTCTGTGTGTATTTGCTTACTTTATGTAAGTCGTCCATAGTGTGAGGTACTAAAATAAATGGTTACAACCACGATTCACGTTATCATGCCGGGAAGTGTAGGGGTATGATCATGTAATAGTAAGCGTATGTCCGGAAATTATTTAAGCCTACGGGGTCACACGTCTCGACACCAAATGTATTATTATTAATTAATGGTTAATTAATATTTATCACGAACATTTAACGAGGTTTCGTTAAAAACTGACAGTTAATTGTTAACAGAGGGGTGTTAGTTGTAATTAGAGAGAGTTGTAATTGGATTACAATTAGGAAAAGGCTTGGGGATAAGCCTTAAGGCCGAAATTCGGTTATGCCTATCCCAAGCCCTAACTTGCTTATCAAGTTCCTCTAAACCTATAAATAGACCATCTTAGTTTAAGGTTTAGGTGCTGGTAGCATTTATCTGATAAAGGTGCAAACCCAGTTCTCTCTCTCTACTCTCTCGAATTCGGCAACAAGGAAAACCCTAGGGGTTTTGATTCCTTGTGTGGTTCGACCAAGCTACATCAAGAGGTGTTCGTGATCGGTTGCTAGCACATAGCATTGGTGTGTCGTGTGTGCAATCGTAGAGGGATTTGCGTTAAATCCTCCAAGAGATCAAGTCTTGCCGAGCTAAAAAGGTACACGTTCTAAAACCGGTTAGTTAGATTAATTCATAGGTTTCTTTCCGCTGCGTACTCGTGTTTTGATAATTGTTATATAACCCAACAGTGGTATCACGAGCCACCTATGATTTTAATTAATTACCGGGAATAAAACTTGGAAGGGGGGTAACCAAAACAAGATTCTAGCTTTTCGATTCATTTAAAAATCGTGTTTTACAATTGGAAAAGGTTTCGCAATTGGTAAAAACGGAAAAAATTCGATAAAATAGGACTTTTCGACCCGATCGAAAAGTCCCTGATCGAAAAATGCTTCTCGACCCGATCGGAAACCCTTGATTTCCGATCGGAAAACCTATTCCGGTGCGGAGACCCTTGATTTCCGACCGGAAACCCTACTTTTCGATCCAAATCGTACAGTGTTTACGAACTGGTCAAAAAGTACCCGATCGAAAACCCCACTTTTCGATCCAAATCGTAAAGTGTTTACGGGCCGGTCGAAAAGTACCCGATCGGAAAGGCTTCTCGACCCGATTGAAAAGTATCCGATCGGAAAGGCTTTTCAACCCGATCGAAAACCCTGTTTCGATCGGAAACCCCTGCTTTCCGATCGTAAACTCTCATAATGGATCGAAAACCTCTTGCCGAATCGGAAACCCTAATTTTTAGCTCTAAAATTTGATTTTTGTGATCTAAAATTATAAATCCAAGTTTTTGTCATTATTAGATAATTGTTATGAACAACATGTTGTACCTTTAGATTTTAAAGTGTTAAAAAGAAGTAAAAACCATGATGTTTCATGCAAATCGTTCGTGGTCATTACTTAAATGAAAGAGGATTAAATTAAAATTATATGTGATAATTAGAAACCCTAAGATTATGTGATTATCTGATAATTGTGACATAATAAAAGGTTTATTGCAAATTTGTTTTATGAAAATCGAAATTTGCTTAAATAATCCATAGAAATATGATTTTGTTTATAAAATAAAATTTGTGTACTAAAAGTCAAAAGAAACACCGGCTCACCCATTTGAACACACTCTAAGAGAGGTATAAGTCGGGTCGCTCTGCTTCCCTAAAGTGGTAGGTTTTTAATTGCAAAAGTTGCAAACCTCACCCCTACGCTTCTTTGTGTGTTGCAAATGGAGCTACCGAGCTCTTTTGATTTGGAAGACAAACTAAGAATTTTATAAACACATTATGTAGTGAAGATATGCATGAATCTTCACACATAACTTTTTTTATAACACATCAAAATTGCTTTGACCCATTGAAACTTAAATCTTTACCATCCACCTTGTAAAGGACACTTGTGAATGTCATCTTACTCATTGGTACACAATGGTAAAATGGCATTTGCATGACAAATTCCCACTTATTGGTACACAATGGTGGACAATTTGTGCGTTCTTAGCTGGACGACTTAAAACGAGCTAGGCGGTGAGACCCTTGGCCCGTGGCAAAAGATGGGATGAAACATGACTACAAATCACTTGGTGCAAGTTGTAGGTCCCATAAAATCTAGGAATTGTATTTGGAATACAATTAGTGATCGTCACTTACCCTTTTGAGTGCATCATTTCTTGCAGATCAACTGATGAAATGATGGCAGGTCAAATTGGATCCTAGCCTTAATAAAGCTTAATTATTTAAAGGTGTTTAAACATTGGGTAATTAAATTTATTAAGGAATAGATTATCGAAAATACTGATTTTTGAACTTAATCTGTTTTGTAGATGGCAACAAACCCTCCTCAAAACAATGTTGGTCATGCTTTTCGTCAAATGTTTGAAAGAGAAAAGCTGAACAGATCTAACTTCAATGACTGGTACCGTCAACTGAGGATTGTCCTTAGAGTTGAACGGAGGACCGATGTCCTTGAACATCATTGGCCGACCGAGCCAGCTGCTGATGCTTCTGAGCAAGAGAAAGCGTTCTACAACGCAGAGTACAGCAGATACGATGAGGTTGCTTGTATGATGATCTCGAGTATGACTCCCGATCTTCAGAAGCAATACGAATTTCATACACCTTGTGATATGATCAAAGAGTTAAAGAAGATGTATGAAAAACAAGCTGGTGTTGAATTGTTCGTGTGACAACTGTAACCTCCCAAGTTAACTCCGTTAAGTTTTTCCGTTA
>JBCNJP010015146.1:0-10112 GCA_039602395.1 Deinandra increscens subsp. villosa
CCTTGTTAGGACCGATTTTCACATCAAGAATCTCGATCTTGAGCAAGAACATGGTTCGGATTCGAAAACTTAAAAAAACAAAGATGAAGATGATGATGATGAATCATGAATAATCATAAACAAGAAAGATGAAGAACATATCAAATGATTTCATATAACCGAATGATTAGTTACAAGAAATCATGAAGAACACACAATCTCTAAAATCCATGACTCACTCTCTACCTAGAATGGAAATCTCACACTCTACAAGAAAAATCATCATCTCCCCATTCGGAGACTCCTTTACTTGTAATGGGCACCCTCACTATATATAGTGAGGGTGACTGACAACAGAAAAACATGATAAATGAACGAAATTACAAGTAAAGCAAATAACGTAAATTGATAATTAAATCAAAGCTGATTAAATTAATCCGAAGCTTGACTCGCTCGAACCGATCTTCCGTTGACTTTTACGTTGACCGTTGACCCGAACAGTTGACTTTTCCAGAAAACGGTCTTCGGTCCAAACTGCAAGCCTCGATCATCACAACCCGTGTCTCTGAATCAATTCACATGGATTCTTCAGTCGAATGCTTCGGTAAACAGATTTGATGGCGTCAGTCACATAAATTTTTGTTCTAACAATTCCCCCTTGACTGACGCTTTCAAATATGTTCAACTGCTGAAGAACCGCTCTGTCATATATCTTCAATGAGAAACTGATAAACCGGAGACAATCTGTCGAAGAGATTCCCCCTCTGAATAAGCTTCTTCTGTTCTCGTTGCTCCAGTTCGAGATCCAAGTGTTCCGCTCACTCGGTTCACACGGTCGGGTACAATATTGAGAAAATGCTACATCTCGGAGTCCAAACCGCAACAAACTGAATCAGATAAACCAATCAAACACTGAAAATGCTCCAACTCCGAATAATCGACCCGATATCCAAATCCATAATAATTCCTCTTATTTCTCTAAATCTCCCCAAAAACATCAAGTCGGAAGCGTAAAAATCAGATGCGGAGAGTCGAACCGTCGCGATCGGTTGCCTAGAGAAACCAGATAAATAATCTTGAAATCGGACAATCTCGCGAAAAACCGGACGCCGGATGCTGACAGTTGTGAATAATCCGCGTGACTAGGTTGGATGCGAAAATTAAAGCTAAACGACAAATCTGTGAAAATCTGAGATCCCGAGCGAAAATAATCATAACCGGAGTCTTCGTAATTTTGGGCGAAGAAAAATCGAGCTCGGAAATAAATTCCGTGAAGATTTCTGAGAAATACTGGTGAAAATGGCGCGATCTGAAAAATTCCGTCAATTTTCGTCAAGAAACCGCTCTTCGAGAGATTTAACGGATAAATTCCATAATTAACTGAGATTCCAGTTAATCCGGTTAGTTGACATCCGCGCTGCATCAGCTAAAAAATAAAACCGTGAGATATAACGAGAAAGCTGAGTAATTAACCGGATAATAAAGCTAACCCGTCAGTGATCGATAGCAAACGTTGCGCGCGACGTCAATAAACAAGAACCCCAATAAAATGGAATAAATCCGAGACAAAAAAAAATTCGCAATTCCATCGCGGCGTAATCTCGTAAGTCTCGTAGAGAAACTGATAAGAAAATACCCGCATTAATCGAAAAATGCTGAAAATTAATTAAATCAATTAAATCCCTCAAGAAAAACCTTAATCCTTGAAAATAATCATCAACCAATCAGATGTGAGTGCAGAAAAACCAGAATCCGTGTGCTCCTGAATGGACCAATCAGAAATGAGATTTAAAACTCATCTTATGGTTGAGATAATGGGGATCCAAGGGCTGAAGAGCACTGATCCGTGTGAAGGCAAACGCACCAATCAGGTGGCACCACAACAAAACCTTCATCGGCTCTTTAGAGGCAGGTGGGACCAAGTGCAATTCTGGGCCAATAAGAAACCGACAACAGCAAGAGCATTCAACGCACTCTCTCTCCAGCTGGGCCCACACGGTTTCTGTCACCCAATAAGAATTCGACAACACTGTGTTGTTGACCGACAAAAGGAAAAACAAACATTCCCTTGCAGTAAATCAACTGTTGCCACGTCAGCCTGTGTCATCACCATCTTCCAAAAAGAATCCGTCGACCCCCTAACCCTAATCTGCCGAAAAACCATGGAGACTTCGCCGGAAAAGCGTGTATTCGTCATAACTCCCTTGAAACTCAATAAAAATTGACGAAATTTATGCCATTGAATTCGTAGCTCGATTATCTACAAATCTAGATGATCAAAAGCTCTGAAAATGTATTTGAACAAAGACCCAAAAACCCAAGTCGTTAGGTTAAGTTGAACGATCAGCTCACCAGGTCGTTCAGACCAGATCGTTCAGATTAGAAGCTGAGCGTTTGAGGCTGGTCGTTAAGACCTGATCGTTAAGATCAAGCAGGTCGTTTAGACAATCTTCAAGCTGAGTCCAGATCGTTAAGAGCATCTTCAAGCTGAGTCCAGATCGTTAAGACAATCTTCATATCTTCAAGGAAAACCCAGAAAATGAAGAACACATCTCTTATGCAGATTCGATGTCCCAAACGAGTGAAGATCACTGATTCGTGACTAATATGATGAGATGAACTATTCACGAGATAGTTCTGGCCACAAACAATCCATAAACAGCTACAAATCAGATCGAATCAGTCCCAAATCTGGAAATCTCCAAGAACACGAAGAACACCGCGAAACACGCACTAGTGTGTGTTTTTCCAGATCTGCCAAAATGGTTGAGATTCAGACGAAACGGATGCTTCCAATGGATCCGGAACGCGTTTTCCATCAAGATTCATGCTTCGTTTCATCCAAATCCATCAACAATAACACCAAAAACGCAGAATCAAAGCTCCAAAATCTACAAAAACCCTAAAAACGTGAAGAACTCAACAGTTACGAATTTTCAGCTCTGATCATCAATTTCTCCACATATTTGCAGAAGTAAAACATGAAATATCATCTAGATGAACTCCCAAACATGAAACAATCATCCATATCATCAGAATCCATCCAGAATCATCCAAAAATGAAGAAAAATATAAGAAAAAGTCTCTAAAAGTGAGTTTTCTCATCTTCACCATATTCAAGCTCAAAATCAGATTCGAGTGACCAGATTCACGGTGAGATGAATCTGATCGGTACCCGCTCTGATACCATTTGTTAGGACCGATTTTCACTACTAGAATCTCGATCTTGAGCAAGAACATGTTCGGATTCAAAAACTCAAAACAAATGAAGAAGATGATGATGATGAATCATGAATAATCATAAACAAGAAAGATGATGAACAATCGAATGAATTCATTAATCGAAAGATTACAATCAATGAATCATGAAGAACACTCTTTCTCTAGAAACCATGAATCACTCTCTCTCTAGAATGGAAATCTCACACTCTACAAGAAAATCATCATCTCCACATTCGGAGACTCCTTTACTTGTAATGGGCACCCTCACTATATATAGTGAGGGTGACTAACAACAGGAATACATAACTGAATAAATGAAATTACAAGTAAAGTAAATAACATAAATTGATAATTAAATCAAAGCTGATTAAATTAATCCGAAGCTTGACTCGCTCGAACCGATCTTCCATTGACTTTTACGTTGACCGTTGACCCGAACGGTTGACTTTTCCGGAAAACGGTCTTCGGTCCAATCTCGCAAGCCTCGAGCATCACAACCCGCGTCTTTGAATCAATTCACATGGATTCTTCAGTCGAATGCTTCGGTAAACAGATTTGATGGCGTCAGTCACATAAATTTTTGTTCTAACAATTCCCCCTTGACTGACGCTTTCAAATATGTTCAACTGCTGAAGAACCGCTCTGTCATACATCTTCAATGAGAAACTGATAAACCGGAGACAATCTGTCGAAGAGATTACCCCTCTGAATAAGCTTCTTCTGTTCTCGTTGCTCCAGTTCGAGATCCAAGTGTTCCGCTCACTCGGTTCACACGGTCGGGTACAATACTGAGAAAATGCTACATCTCGGAGTCCAAACCGCAACAAACTGAATCAGATAAACCAATCAAACACTGAAAATGCTCCAACTCCGAATAATCGACCCGATATCCAAATCCATAATAATTCCTCTTATTTCTCTAAATCTCCCCAAAAACATCAAGTCGGAAGCGTAAAAATCAGATGCGGAGAGTCGAACCGTCGCGATCGGTTGCCTAGAGAAACCTAAATTGGATCACTGGCATTCAACTTGAGCCTGTCATCATCTCGGGTATAATAAATGATTTTTGGAACAATGCAAGCACATTCGTTGCTGATAATGGTTCCAAATCCATTAGATCAAGAATTCAGAATATGTATGTTGAAATAAACAAAGAAAGAGTCCGAGAAGTGCTGCAGCTAAATGATGCACTCTGCCCTGATTCTTTTCCAAAGAACGAATGGCAAGACACAATCCTTATGATGGGGTATCAAGGAAATCTCTCCATGGCTACAAATCATAAGATAAAGAAGACATTGTTCCCAGAAAACTGGAGGTGCATCATCACTTTCTTCATTTCTGCTTTCGCTCAAAGAAAGTCTGGAACTGATGACTTTGTGGAAGAGACTGCCTGGGCACTACATGGTTTAGCATCCGGTGCGGGTTTCAACCTCTCAAGGCAAATAATTAGCTGGATGAATTACAATTTGCATCCAACAAGGAAATCAGAGAAGTTCTTGATGTACCCGAGATTCATTCAAGCCATCCTTGATCGCTTCTACCCGAACTTGCAAAAGACAGAACCATACTTGGTTCCTAGGAGAATGATGTCCGGTTCTTACACCCGCTACCAGATAGGTCATTACAATGGACCCGAGATACCATTTTTCCCAAACATGATTGAGGGAATTGATGTCGATGAAGACATGGATGAGAATCTAAGAAAATAAATGACAAGAAATAATAAAATCAAACGATTCATTGATTATTGCTGAATGATTACAACGAACCGAATGATTACAAACTCGTCATTGGAAATCCACGGTCACATTGGGTTGAGCTCAAACCCAATGTGAGACTCTCTCTCTAGAAATGATAGCTCACATCACTCATTATTCATCTATTATGCATCCATTATTCATCTCTTATTCATCATCTAACAAATGAAACTATCCCTTCCTATTTATAGAGAGCCCATGTGCTCACTAGCCCACTAACTAGCTAACACACATACAAATGAGCAAATACAAATAAACAAATGACAAAATTATTATTAATTAAATCAAAGATGATTTAATTAATATGAAGCCTGACTCGCTCGAACCGAACTTCCGTTGACTTTTACGTTGACCGTTGACCCGAACGGTTGACTTTTCAAGAAAACGTCTTCGGTCCAAACTTACAAGCCTCGAGCATCACAACCCGCGTCTCTGAATCAAATCACAATGGATTCTTCAACCGAATTATTCGAGAATAGATTTGATGGCGTCAGTCACACTTATTAAAAGTTCCAACAATTCCCCCTTGACTGACGCTGTCAAATCTGTCATACTGGTGAAGAACCGCTCTGTCGTACATCTTCGAAGAATAACTGATAAACCGGAATCTTTCTGTTGTAAAGATTCCCCCTTTGAATAAGCTTTTTCTGTTCTTGATGCTCCAGTTGAGATCCAAGTGCTGCAGTTCACTCGGTTCACACGGTCGGGTACAATACTAAGAATGCTGAACATTGGAGAGAAAATCGCAACAAATCGAATCAGATAAACCAATCAATCACTGAAAATGCTCCAACTTCAGATAATCGACCCGATAATCCAAATCCATAAAAGTTCCCCCTTTTCTCTAGATCCCTCTGAAAACATCCGATGCGGAAGCGGAAAATCAGATGCAGAGAGTGGAACCGTTCCGCTCAGTTCCGAAGAGAAAACGGTACAAAAATCCTGAAATCGGACAATCTTGCGAAAAAACCGGAAGCCGGGTGCTAACAGTTGTGAATGATCCATAAATACTGAACTTGTTCCGCGTGACTGGGTTGGATGCAAAAATAATGTCAAATCGGTGAAAAACTGAGATCCCGAGCGTAAACGCAAAATTTATTCATAACCGGAGTCTTCGTAATTTTGGGCGAAGAAAATCGAGCTCGGAAAAATATTCCGTGAAGAATTCTGAGTTAAACGGTGCAATTTGGAATGAATCTGAGAAGACCGTAAATTTTATTCAAGTAACGGCCTTCCGTTAGAGATTTAACGGAATATTCCAATATTTAACTGAGATTCCAGTTAATTCGGTTAGATGACATCAGCGCTGCATCAGCTACTTGGAGTGAGACATAACAAAACAGTCACAAACTTAACCGAGAAGCGAAACCAGTCCGTCAGTGGTCGTTAGCTAACGTGGTCTTGACGTCAACAAAAACTAGAAATCCGGTCGAAATATAGCGGAATAAACCCATGACCACTAAAATATTTTCACAAATCTGTTGCGGCGTTATCCCATTTGTCTCGTAAAAGACTTATTAGAAAATGCCCGCATTTAACGAAAAATGTTAAAAATTTAATTAGGTGGTAAAAATCTCTATGGAAAAAACCTTAATCCTTGTCAAATTCAATGCACCAATTAGATTTATACTTGCCATAGCAATCTACGGCTGGCATTAAATCGATCAAAGGGTTGTGGATGCTTATCCACGTAATAAGGCACAGACCAATCAGAATTCCGCATTAAAAATCAATCTACGGTACAGATGAGAGAGTGATCTACGGCAGAGATTGAAGATCCAAGTGAGGTTAAAAACAGCCAATCAGGAGGCTACAATGCTATTCATTTTAACAGATGTTTAATCAGTCGGCGGGCCCCATGCATTTTCTCTTGACCCAATCACACAATTCCAACGAAAAAAGGGACGACGGTTCTCTTGTTTGTCCGAACATTCTGGGCCCACGACTTTATTCTCCGCCAATCAACATGCGACAACAGCAAAATGGCTCCAACGGTTCTTTATTTTGGCTGGGACCCACATGTTTTATTTTCAGCTAATGGTTGTTCGACAACAATAAAGGGAAGGGTAGTCTTGACCGACAAGAGAGAGAGAAAGAATTTTCTGCTGGCCAATGCATGTGTGCCACGTCATCGTCTTCTCCCAAAACCACCGAAACCCTAATATGAACGCAGGAAGTCACCGGAAATACGAAGTTCGCCGGAAAAACGTGAAAAGCATATATCTCTCTTATTTCTTGTCCGGTTTTGACGAAATTTACACCATTTAACTCGTAATCCAATCCTCTACACATCTAGACGACCAAAAATCCACGAAATGACCTCGAGCAAAAACCCAGATGTCAACTTTGGTCGAGGTCGCCAAGCTTTATTTGAGGTCGCCAAGGCTATGCGAGGTCGCCAAGCATTTGTTCTAGATCGCCAAGGGAAAAATCGAAACCGCCAAGGATTATTCGAGATCGCCAACCATGAAATTGCAAAGATTATTCACGAAATCGCCAAGAAGTAATCGAGATCGCCAGGAATAAGGTTGAAGTCGCCAAGTATATCTTCAAGTTCATTCCAGATCGCCAACAACATCTTCAACAAACCCAGAAACCTTTATGAACACATGAATAACAGCAGAAAACCCAGAACTTCGTGATCGACTTTGAACCACCAAAACATGAGGAGAATATAGATCCATGAACGAAAATGAAGCCAAGCATTAGACAAAATCATTCTGGCCACAAACAACTCGAATCGCAGCTTCAAACGTCCCGAATCAACCCCGAAATCTGGAAATCCATCAAGAACACGAAGAACACCTAGTAAACACCGTTAAGTGTGTGTTTTTCCAGACCTGTCAAATCGTTTGCGAATCAGGCAAAACCGATGCTCCCAGTGGATCCGGAACGCGTTTTCCACCAAGATTCATACTTTATTTCATCCAAAAACACTGATTTTAGCACCAAAAACTCAGAATCAAAGCTCAAAAAATCTTCAAAACCCCAAAAACGGGAAAACCCTAACTGCTTTATTTTTTCAGCTCAGATCTCGGATTTCTTCACTGATTTGGACAAATGGAGCATGGAAGCATATCTAAATGAACCCAATAACAAGAATCTATCATCAGATTCATCCAGAAATCATCCAAACAGCTCCAAAAATAAGAAAAAAGTAGAAAAAGTCTCCAAAATGGGTATACCAATCAGCACCTCATTCAAGCTCAAAATCACAGATTCGAGTGACCAGATTCACGGTGAGATGAATCTGATCGGTACCCGCTCTGATACCATTTGTTAGGACCGATTTTCACTACTAGAATCTCGTTCTTGAGCAAGAACATGTTCGGATTCGAAAACTCAAAACAAATGAAGAAGATGATGATGATGAATCATGAATAATCATAAACAAGAAAGATGATGAACAATCGAATGAATTCATTAATCGAAAGATTACAATCAATGAATCATGAAGAACACTCTCTCTCTAGAAACCATGACTCACTCTCTCTCTAGAATGGAAATCTCACACTCTACAAGAAAATCATCATCTCCACATTCGGAGACTCCTTTACTTGTAATGGGCACCCTCACTATATATAGTGAGGGTGACTGACAACAGAAAAACATGATAAATGAACGAAATTACAAGTAAAGCAAATAACGTAAATTGATAATTAAATCAAAGCTGATTAAATTAATCCGAAGCTTGACTCGCTCGAACCGATCTTCCGTTGACTTTTACGTTGACCGTTGACCCGAACGGTTGACTTTTCCAGAAAACGGTCTTCGGTCCAAACTGCAAGCCTCGATCATCACAACCCGTGTCTCTGAATCAATTCACATGGATTCTTCAGTCGAATGCTTCGGAAAACAGATTTGATGGCGTCAGTCACATAAATTTTTGTTCTAACAATTCCCCCTTGACTGACGCTTTCAAATATGTTCAACTGCTGAAGAACCGCTCTGTCATACATCTTCAATGAGAAACTGATAAACCGGAGACAATCTGTCGAAGAGATTCCCCCTCTGAATAAGCTTCTTCTGTTCTCGTTGCTCCAGTTCGAGATCCAAGTGTTCCGCTCACTCGGTTCACACGGTCGGGTACAATACTGAGAAAATGCTACATCTCGGAGTCCAAACCGCAACAAACTGAATCAGATAAACCAATCAAACACTGAAAATGCTCCAACTCCGAATAATCGACCCGATATCCAAATCCATAATAATTCCTCTTATTTCTCTAAATCTCCCCAAAAACATCAAGTCGGAAGCGTAAAAATCAGATGCGGAGAGTCGAACCGTCGCGATCGTTTGCCTAGAGAAACCTAGGTCAGGTCTACTGATTATGCTACATCTCGGAGTCCAAACCGCAACAAGAGAAACCTAGATCGGTTGCGTAAAAATCAGATGCGGAGAGTCGAAGCGTAAATACTCAATCATTAAGAACTCCTGTTTAATGATTCTTCTTAAGCTTGTTGAGTCTTTTGAGTCAAATTGTGACCATTTAACAAGAGTTCACTCATTTGAGTAAACTTTTACACAAAGTTCTCAAAATTCTATCATAATTTGCCATTACTTGTGTTTTTCATCAAATAAACATCAAGCGGAATTTTTGGGTCAAAATCCTTCACCAAAGTCATCTCTTACAATAAAAAATTTAAAATCTCAAGGGAAATTACTGGAATTTGGGTAAATTCTACTGATATCTTCTGTTACGCCAAATTGATTAATTTTTGAAGAAATTTGAGCCTATGCCTTAAGTAAATTTCTTTTATATCTTTGTAAGTAAATTGAAAAGCTCTGTCACTATCACGAATTTAGTGTGACACGACATTCACTTGACTTGTCAAATTTGATGTGATCATGTTATTTCTTATGTGCAGATGTCTCCCAGACCGGAAAGAGCAGCCAATGCCCCTAACAGAATTCTTGTATCATATTTCCTTATTTTAGTATGATTTGAGCAGTTTGAGACACTTACAAACACATATATTCTATTTAACTACTTATGCATTCATAAGAAGTCAAATGATGAAACAGAATACATGTATGAAGTTCTTACATTGTTTAACTCACATTAACCAAAGTCAATTAAAGTCAAGTAAAGAACAAGAAGCATTCAATATCAAACATGAGCATCAACTTTAAGGTCAGAAACAAATCAGGTCA
>JBCNJP010015147.1:0-10111 GCA_039602395.1 Deinandra increscens subsp. villosa
TTGTTTTTTAAGTGTTCGTGGAGTGTTATTCTAGCTTAGTGCTACAAATTGCATTCCAAAAATTCTAAGGGGAGGGGGTATGGTTGTGGCATGGCTTGGAGAAGCCATGCTCACCAACCAATCATCATCGGCCATGTCAAATTTGGTGTTTTTGAAGCCATGCCAAGCCACACCACATGGTATGGTTGTGGTGTGGCTTGGAGAAGCCACCGAAAATTTAGTTTTTTTTTAACAACTTTTAATAAACAACTTTTATAAAAAAAACAAACCACTAATATTAGGAAATTAAACGATACAATACTTGAAATTAAAAAAAAAGGCGACCACAATTTAAAAAAAAAACAACTAAAAGTTGTAATCCCATCCGTATTCCTCCGCGATTTCTCTTTTTTGTTCAAGAACAAGCGGTAGGAATTGAGGATCAACATCATTATGCGGTTTCATAAATATCTCGAGATCACGTGTTTTTTTCTCTTGTCGTTCACGTGCTTGTTTGAACTCGATCACTCGACGTTGAGCCTCCATTGTAGTTTTCACCGCATCGTACATCGCTTGCTTCTTTCCAAAGGTTTCGTCCCGAAGCTTTGCCTTAAGCTCCCTTTCTTTGATCCAATTGGTTTGAAAATCCGACATCATTTCCAACGCCTTTTCCGATGCCGAACTCCTTGCGGTGGACGAAGAGTCGCCCAAGTTCTTTTTCCCTTTATTTTTTGGGTATGTAGGGGTCGAGTCTTCATTTAGATCGGGCAATTGAGTCGACCCAACATAATTTGAAGTTGTGTAGTCCCCCGACTCGGACGTCTTCGTCCTTTTACCCGGTTTCGGTATTTCACCATGTACATTCTCAACCGGAGCCCACTTGGGATGGTCTTTTATCTCGACCCAACACGCCAAATGAGAAAACCCATTTTTCTCGTATATTTGTTTATACAAGTTTTGGGCTTTCATCAAAACGTCCGCATCTGCACTCCCACTTGCCCAAGTTTTAGTCTATTACAAAAAAAATAAACAAGTTAATATATTTACATACATATATCGAGTAAAAAAAAAGTTTTTTTACCGATTGAATGTAGAGACCATTGAAGTTAGACAACTTCATATTCAACTTCTTCCACTTTGAGCTAAGTTGGTCCCTAGTTCGCCCACTAGGTGCACCCATCGAACCGTCGAAGTGTACAATAACTTTACCCCAAAACGAATCGCGGGATTGTTGATCGCCTCTTTTCCCATCTTCGCTACAATGAATATAAGCTTTTGTCAAGTTAAGCTCTTCCTCCGACGTCCAAGTTTTACATTTTGCTCTCCCTGGAAATTTAGCTTTCGTCTTCGTAATTACTTGGACGTCTTCGTCCATCACCTCGATCTCCTCTTCTTCAACCGCATGTTCTTCCTCTTCTTCTCCTCCTTCTTCTTCAACTTCTTCTTCGGACTCGGAATCGATTTGACGACGTGGCTCTCGAAATTGCTTGTTTTGGTACATGACGTTAGACGGGTATTGGGAAGAATGTGGGGGAAATAACTCCCCTTGAGCCCCATAACGTTCGGATAGGAGATCGATTAACGAATGTTGAGAAGGGTGTGGTGTGAAAAAAGCCGGTTGTGATTGCGGTGGAGGATTTGCGTTGGAGGGTTGACCGGTATTACGAACCTTCGGTTTGTATTTTTTGGTGGGAGCGGTGGATTTTTTCGTGGTAGCGGGTGATTTCTTCTTTGATCGATCCATGGTGAGTAGAATATAAAATATGTGAAAGAGGGAGAAGATAGGTGAAGAAGATGGTGTAAAAATGTTATAAAATGAGTAGAATTTATAGTTGTAAATTTGTAAAAAAGAAAAAAAAAATAAATAAAAAAAGTAGCCGTTGGAGGCAACGGTCAAAAGCCCAACGTTCGATTTTTACCCGGCTCTCCTCGGTTCCATCTTGCCGCTAGACCAAAAAAATTCGGAGACCCACATAGGAACCGCCTAGGGCGGTATGGTTGCCCGTGGGAACCGCCCGGCTCCAAAGGAACCGCGAGGCGGTAACCACCACCATACCGTCCCCCCTAAGGGGCTGTTTGGTAGGATCTGTATCATTATGTGCTGAATCAGTAAGATGTCTGATTGTATAAGAGACTCTAAATCCGTTAGTGCTGAACCAGTAAGTGTTGTTTGGTTGGACATCTGAATGACTATGTAGAATGACTATTTTACCCCTGCAAACTATGTATTGCAAATGAAACGTATATGTTTAGTTAGATCTTGAATGATTAATAGTTATTAAAGAAAAAATATAAACCATCATAAAAAATCCAAATTACACAATCTTTAAAAATTCATAAAAACATACTCTGCAACCAATTTCTTTCGTTGAGATTTGAGAATACTTACAAAATCAAGAGGAATGAGGTTCATTTTATTAATGAGTATAGGAGACTTTAGACCCTTCATCGGATGTCATTGTTCTTATCCAAAATAATATCATAATTATACTTTCAAGGAAATACTCAAGGAATGTTGGAAACAGTTGTTATGCTCTCACGTTTCTAATTCTAGGAACAAACAAGTTCTGTTTTACATTCTACACATACATACATAATGCTCTCACATTGTTTTTTCCTATATATGTTCTATCAACAACCGGATTACTTATTAATAACATTGTTTGTTCTGCCTAACTTATTAATAACATTGTTTGGCCTCCCCCTTGAGAACACTCCTCCTGCACCATAATCTTGTCACCAAGTCACTTGAGCAAAGCTTCTATTTCATCCCTATGAAGGGGACATTTCCACTAAAGATGAAAAACTACTCAACCATGTCATTACTTCCAACCTGCACTTTGCATACTATCATTTATAGTAAAATTGAAAAGTTTATTAAAGTTGCACAGGACCTTGAATTGTCACAAGCACAAAAATTGTATATCCACCTGATCTCCTTCTGTCTTTTACTCAAGCACCCAACTCTCCTTCACATGTCCAAGCGGTATGTTCTTAAAACATATAAACATCAACAAATTTAGGACATAATGAAACACATTAATACAATCCAAGCGGTATGTTCATAAAACCATGTGACATTATTCTGCAATTAAATTGATATACTTAGAGGCCACAACCAATTAACAATTCACATAAACATCAACGGATTTAAAACTTCATAAAACAGATTAACACATTCCAAACAGTGTGTTTTACATATTTGGTTACCACTTACGAATCCAACTTTTAACCACATATACTTAGCAATTCATACAAACATCAACAGAATTAAACAGCTAACAAAAATAGAAGGATTACCATTTTATAGGCCGCATGACTGTTTGCTCAAAATTAAAAAAAAAATTGATTCATGATGTTTGGTGGCCGAACGAAGGCTGTGCAGAAAGGAGAGGGAAATGTAGGATCGAAAATAGTTATGAATAAACTAAAACCAAGCCCTTTACTTGCAAATATAACCCTGCGGAATTAAAGTTATATTTCACTTTACTTAAGCGATATTAAGTTCTTGTATAATGTAAATGCTTGATTTGCAGAATAGTAAAACAGCGATATATCGAATATTCGGCACTATTTGCATTAACTCAAAGCTACACTATTACAAGTGATGAACGTGTTTGTAAACTAAGAGATTACATGCTATATATAGTGCTGATGAGATCAATGACAGCCATTGATCTCATACGATCTAATCTAGACCGTAAACATAAAAGTCAAATACAAACTACCAAAAGAATAAACATCGACAATAGGAATGACTTGCGTGTTGGCAGCAACAATCTACTTTAGGAGAGCGGCTTGAATCAGATATAGAAGCATACGAGAAGCTTTTGCAGGATTGGACTTCTGAAAAGACTTCTCAGGAAAAGTCAGGTTGAACTCTTTATCTGGTGGATAAACGAGTTCACCCGGAATATTCGCTGAAAGACAAAACTGCTTCTTTCCGCTTGAACTGCCTGTTCCGCTTGAAGTATGAATTCCGCTTCAACTTCAACTTCAGCCGGAACTAGTAAAATTGGCATTTCAGCCGGAAATCTTCCAAGCTCTATTTTTCCTTACAATCTCCCCCTAAGCTGATGCTGTCAAATTATTTATTGTCTTCAATGTTTATCTTCAAAATTGACTTGTACCCAAAAATTTTCTTCTCCACAACCTACTTGTTAGAAGATCCGATGCTGGCATCAAGGTTTTGAGAAAGCTCTTTAATGTTTGTTTTGGTCACCTTTACATGTTTGATTGAATCCCAATCCATTTCGTTCCATTCTTCTTGAACAGAAATGGACTCATGGATTGTAAAGGTGCCATCAGCTCTATGAACATAGAAGAGCTTCTCTTCTTCTTCCCAGATGATAAATTTGATCTCACTGGTAGGCTCTTCTTCTTCTCCTGCTGAATCATCATCTAAATTGCTTTGATAGAGCATTCCACATTCCAGCACAGAAGGCTCAATTAAAAGCCTTAGCATGTTTTCTGCTCTTGAAGGGCTCATAATTTTTCTGAGCTTTAGAATGATGTCAGTCATTTGCTGCAGGGTGAGTTGGGAAGTTGCCTTGCGAGCATTCACCACCTGAGTTATGCCGCTGACCATGGTAAAAGTAAAATCAAGTGTGGCTTCATCCACTGTCCAACTAGCAATTCTTCTTTTGCTGGGAGGGCCTCTTCTCATTAGCCTTTGATTTCTTTTATTTCTGGCATGCATCAACTTTTTCTTCTTAATTTCCCTTTCTTCATCAGAATCACCAGCAGATTCTTGCACAATAGGTCTTTTGCCTTTGGCAGAAGATGAAGAGGGACCAGGCTGAGTTTCAGTGGGTTTGGTGAAGGTGGTGGAAGAAGGTTCTCTAATGGTGAGTGGAGGTAGGGTGGTTTTTGGAGGTGGTTCATTGGTTTCAGGAGTTGGGCTTGAGGGTGGAGATAGGTGGAAAGATGTCAGAGAAGTCCATAGTTGGTGGAGGCTTCTTCTTGAAGGGAGTGATGGGTGTGAAGTTGTCTGATCTAAACTTAGGATTGGCAAGTTTAGCAGCAAGCTTCTTGGGGATGTGTGGAGGTTTGTAAGGTATGATTGGAAGTGATTGTAGAATGGATGAAGTTGTTGTTGGCATTGGGTTTGGATCATAAATAAATGAAGGTGGAGGTGGTATATCTGCAATATCATCAATTTCAGGTTTAACATTAGCAGTTATAGTACCTGAGACCAGCTCTGATGGTGAAGGCATCACCAGGTTAGGATTGACAGCAGCACTTTCTCCTTTTAGCTCATGAAATATTTTGTCAATCAAGCTGCAAAGTCCCTTAACCTGCATCTGAGCTAGCTCTTCCTCTTTCTTCAAATTTCTAATCACAAGAGCCCTCTGAATTTTCTTCAACAGATGGTAATTTTCATCATTCTTTACCAGCTTGGTAGGCAATTGAGAGGCAATGGCAATTAACCTCTGCCTATTAGCTTCAGATATTGTTTCCAAATCATAATCCTTTAACCTCCAGTTGAAAGACCTGGTCTTTGCTTCCTCAAGAAGATTTTCAAACACATTATCTTGCATGTATAAGTCAAATTCTTCTTGGAGCTCTCTGGCTATTCTTTCATCCTCAGCAACCCTTCTGGCATCTTCAACCATTTTCACTATAGCCTCAGCTTCAGGAGTTTGAGTTGCCTGTTGAATAGTTTTAGCTATATCAGCTTGAACAGGTTCCTCAGTTTGAATTGTTTCAGAACTCCTTAAGGCTATTAGTGATTCAGCAACATCCTCAGCTTCTTTGTTTCTTTGTTCTTCCGGTTGAACCTCAGGTGCTTCATCAGTCCCAAAAATTGATGAGCTTGGACCATGAACTTCCACCTGGGTTTGAATTTGGTGTTCCGGTTGAACATTCAGATCTCCTTCAGCTTGAACTACCGGTTGAACTTCCGGTTGAAGTTCAGCTTGAACTTCCGCTTGAACCTGTAGTTGGCCATCAGTCACCACCTGAGGTTGGGTGACTTCAGGTTCTTTGTCAACTATTTCCAGTACCTCGGTTCCTTCATCTTCACCGATCAAATTTTCATCTTCTCCCTCAGTCATAGTACCAACTGCTACAGTTGCAGTACTTTCTTCCATATCAGCTGCTGCCTTGCTGGTAGAGGCAATGTTACCTTCAACATGATCACTGGCTCTTTCAGCCGGAAAAATAACATCTTTCAGAAGTGTTGTGATCATATTGATGTGCTCAGGGAGAGCACCAGCAATCAGCATGGATGACTGAACAAGCTCAGTGAGGTTGGGGTCCTCAAAAGGAGAAATAGCAATCAGTTGACTGCATTTCATATTCACCCAGCTCTCTTCAACAGAAAAAGGTTCTACACCAATTCTTTGGCAGGCTGTGGCTCTTACTTCAGCCGGTATCCTCTCAACTTCTTCTATCTCAGTAATAACAGGTTTTGATGATAACTTCTCCCCCAATTTGACAGTATCAGCTTCATCAGCAATTCTGGTAGGGTTTGAAGGACCTGCTTCAGTTGGAGTAGGATCAGCTTGAACCAAAGTGGCAACAGTTGAGTTAAGAGCTTCAACCTGTGCTTGCAGAGAAAGGTACAGTTTCGTCAATTCTGGTAGTGTATAACTATCCTCAACTGGCTTTTTACCAGTATCCTTGGAAATAACCAAACTATCAATCCTGGATTGATCAGCATTGGTACCCGTGGCTTCTTGGCACCTGGGATTCTCTTCATCTGTTTCAACAACCCTTGGTTCCAATAAAGGACTTTCGGGTGCTGATTCAGAGAAGATTGCCACAGATTGGGTCTTATTGATGTTACTGCTAACACCAAGATCCAGTTGGGATACTTGGGCAGCAGCAGCCCTTTCTGTATGAATCTCTTCAGAACCTCTGAGATTCACCTCCGGTGAGGAGTGGGGTTGCAATGCTACAGGGTCCTGGCTCATCAGGATGTTCTCATGTAATGTGGCAGGTGAGTTAATAACACCTTCACTTGAGCCAAGATTGACAGCACTGTCACTCCTAGGTGATAGGGGTTGCAAGGGTGAAAAATGTTCAGATGGGGAAGCTGCATCTGCTTCTAATGACTCCCCCTCAACTGAAGGTTAATCCCTAAGAGAAAATCCCAATTTGGCCAGTTTCCGTTTAGGCTTTTTGCCTTGAACGGGGTTTAAAGCTTCAGGTTGGTTGGTGGCACTAGGTGGAGGAGACCTAGTAACCACTTTTCTCTGTCATCAAAACGTCCACATCTGCACTCCCACTTGCCCAAGTTTTAGTCTATTACAAAAAAATAAACAAATTAATATATTTACATACATATATCGAGTAAAAAAAAAGTTTTTTTACCGATTGAATGTAGAGACCATTGAAGTTAGACAACTTCATATTCAACTTCTTCCACTTTGAGCTAAGTTGGTCCCTAGTTCGCCCACTAGGTGCACCCATCGAACCGTCGAAGTGTACAATAACTTTACCCCAAAACGAATCGCGGGATTGTTGATCGCCTCTTTTCCCATCTTCGCTACAATGAATATAAGCTTTTGTTAAGTTAAGCTCTTCCTCCGACGTCCAAGTTTTACATTTTGCTCTCCCTGGAAATTTAGCTTTCGTCTTCGTAATTACTTGGACGTCTTCGTCCATCACCTCGATCTCCTCTTCTTCAACCGCATGTTCTTCCTCTTCTTCTCCTCCTTCTTCTTCAACTTCTTCTTCGGACTCGGAATCGATTTGACGACGTGGCTCTCGAAATTGCTTGTTTTGGTACATGACGTTAGACGGGTATTGGGAAGAATGTGGCGGAAATAACTCCCCTTGAGCCCCATAACGTCCGGATAGGAGATCGATTAACGAATGTTGAGAAGGGTGTGGTGTGAAAAAAGCCGGTTGTGATTGCGGTGGAGGATTTGCGTTGGAGGGTTGACCGGTATTACGAACCTTCGGTTTGTATTTTTTGGTGGGAGCGGTGGATTTTTTCGTGGTAGCGGGTGATTTCTTCTTTGATCGATCCATGGTGAGTAGAATATAAAATATGTGAAAGAGGGAGAAGATAGGTGAAGAAGATGGTGTAAAAATGTTATAAAATGAGTAGAATTTATAGTTGTATATTTGTAAAAAAGAAAAAAAAAATAAATAAAAAAAGTAGCCGTTGGAGGCAACGGTCAAAAGCCCAACGTTCGATTTTTACCCGGCTCTCCTCGGTTCCATCTTGCCGCTAGACCAAAAAAATTCGGAGACCCACATAGGAACCGCCTAGGGCGGTATGGTTGCCCGTGGGAACCGCCCGGCTCCAAAGGAACCGCGAGGCGGTAACCACCACCATACCATCCCCCCTAAGGGGCTGTTTGGTAGGATCTGTATCATTAAGTGCTGAATCAGTAAGATGTCTGATTGTATAAGAGACTCTAAATCCGTTAGTGCTGAACCAGTAAGTGTTGTTTGGTTGGACATCTGAATGACTATGTAGAATGACTATTTTACCCCTGCAAACTATGTATTGCAAATGAAACGTATATGTTTAGTTAGATCTTGAATGATTAATAGTTATTAAAGAAAAAATATAAACCATCATAAAAAATCCAAATTACACAATCTTTAAAAATTCATAAAAACATACTCTGCAACCAATTTCTTTCGTTGAGATTTGAGAATACTTACAAAATCAAGAGGAATGAGGTTCATTTTATTAATGAGTATAGGAGACTTTAGACCCTTCATCGGATGTCATTGTTCTTATCCAAAATAATATCATAATTATACTTTCAAGGAAATACTCAAGGAATGTTGGAAACAATTGTTATGCTCTCACGTTTCTAATTCTAGGAACAAACAAGTTCTGTTTTACATTCTACACATACATACATAATGCTCTCACATTGTTTTTTCCTATATATGTTCTATCAACAACCGGATTACTTATTAATAACATTGTTTGTTCTGCCTAACTTATTAATAACATTGTTTGGCCTCCCCCTTGAGAACACTCCTCCTGCACCATAATCTTGTCACCAAGTCACTTGAGCAAAGCTTCTATTTCATCCCTATGGAGGGGACATTTCCACTAAAGATGAAAAACTACTCAACCATGTCATTACTTCCAACCTGCACTTTGCATACTATCATTTATAGTAAAATTGAAAAGTTTATTAAAGTTGCACAGGACCTTGAATAGTCATAAGCACAAAAATTGTATATCCACCTGATCTCCTTCTGTCTTTTACTCAAGCACCCAACTCTCCTTCACATGTCCAAGCGGTATGTTCTTAAAACATATAAACATCAACAAATTTAGGACATAATGAAACACATTAATACAATCCAAGCGGTATGTTCATAAAACCATGTGACATTATTCTGCAATTAAATTGATATACTTAGACGCCACAACCAATTAACAATTCACATAAACATCAACGGATTTAAAACTTCATAAAACAGATTAACACATTCCAAACAGTGTGTTTTACATATTTGGTTACCACTTACGAATCCAACTTTTAACCACATATACTTAGCAATTCATACAAACATCAACAGAATTAAACAGCTAACAAAAATAGAAGGATTACCATTTTATAGGCCGCATGACTGTTTGCTCAAAATTAAAAAAAAATTGATTCATGATGTTTGGTGGCCGAACGAAGGCTGTGCAGAAAGGAGAGGGAAATCGAAGGCAAAAAAAACATGCTCAATCATGAAACAGTAGGTGGCGAGGGTGAGGGGAGGCGAGAATAAAAACCTAATCGAAGGATGTGGAGAGGGAGACGAGAAGAAAAACATACCTTATGAAGTAAAAGTAGGTGGCGTCCGGAGCTTGGTGGCCGGACGTCGATCTTGATGGCCGGAAAATGATCTTCAGTGGATGGAAGCGTGGCTGGAAAAAAGTGGCGAGGGTGAGGGGATGGAGGCGCATATATGAGGGTGAGGGGTAGAGAGGGAAGTAACGTGTTTATTTTTGTCACTTATTGATTCAGATACAGTTTCCTATCTTACCGAATAAGACCCCATTAAGAGGTATTTTTTCATTAAGTGGTTCCAACCAAACAACTTTACATCTGACCGATTCAGATGTTAACCCATAATGTCACATCCCGCCCCAGCGCACCCTTCCAGGTGCGGGGGAGAGGGAGAGTGGGACCGGCCGCCCGTATCAGAACACGCGGAA
>JBCNJP010015148.1:0-10110 GCA_039602395.1 Deinandra increscens subsp. villosa
TGGATATAATTTCAAAAATGATGCTGATGGATTGGATTGGTAATGCTGATTTGAGCGCCAGAGAACAATTCATGATGACGCCAAGATTTGTGCAGATGGTGGTCATGAAGAAATATCCTATGATAGAAGAAAGAATAGAGAAGCTGGATATCAAGTTCATGGATAACAGTGTGTTCGGCTTGCAAACACAAGATCGAAAGGGAAAGAGTACCTATCAAGGGAGATTGGAATGGTCTAAAAGAGGTGCTTTCCCTGAAGTTCCAAGGGAACAAGAGCAAGAAGAATCTGATTCTGAACCAGAAGGCCATCTGGTCAATGTGTCTGTTGCTGAAGACCATGATGTGACAGCAACTGTGGCTGTGAATGTTCTAGAAGAAGCTGAGGTTATACCTTCTGATGAAGAGAACGTGATGGATGACATTTTCCCTAAACATGAGAATCTGAATGACGATATCTATGGGGATCTAGGGCCCATTAGCCACAAGAGAACGAGGGATGACTTAAACTCCTCTTCTAGCAGTGGCTCAATTCCACAGGAGTTGGATGCTCATCTTACAGTTGATGATGTAGTTGAAGAGCCTATTCCTGTGGGTGAACCGTCACCAAGGAAGAAGTCGGATCCTAGAAGCATCAGGTTCAAATTTCAGAAAACAACCTCAGGGGTGATGGTGATTGAACCCAGAGGTGCAAATGTTCAGAATGAGAATGTGACTGAACAGGCAAATATTGAAAGCTCAACTCAAGCTGATGTCCAAGCTAATGTTCAAGAACCAACACCAATGCAGACTGAAAGTCCTATTCAGAATGAACATAGCCCAGTTCATGATGAAAGGAAATTCTTTGATGTGGATAGCATGTTTGTTGAGCCAAGTCCGGTGAGAATAAACCTATCTACTGAATCAAGCCAGCCCCCTGTCATTCCAAGCTTTCGTCCGTACCAAGCGCTTGTTGAAGAACTTGCTCAAGCTAGTGAACTCCCGGTCGACCTCAGGATAAGTCCTGATCCTCAAATCAACTTCCTTGTATCTCAAAACAGGAAAAGAGAGAATGAGATAAAAGAGCTGAAGGAAGAAAACAAGAAGTTGAAGGAGAGGGAAAATAAGAATGAAGCAAACATTGGTTTTTTGATTACGGGAATGTTTGAGCTGAGAAAGACAGTAGAAGATTTGCAGAAGTCAGGTAGCTTAAATGCTCAGGGTGCATCAGAACAGGGTTCTTCTCAAAATGCTGAAGCTGCTGAAGAAGTGCATGAGGATGAAGGTGATGACACAACTGTAATGGCTGACTATGTTCGTGGAGGAAGAATCATCTCCAAAGCACCGGAAAGTCACGAAAACTGGTTCAAGGATTTCTTCCAAGGTCCTCCCCCCACACTGTACGCAATTGATGTGGGTAAAAGCGATATTGACAAAAGGGGGAGCCGTGAACCAATATTGTGCTAGCACTACGATGGAGAGAAGAATCGGTTCGCCGTGATCAGAGACGGGTATAGTCAAGTGGAATACTACAGAACAAGAGGGCAGTTTCACTCCTGGACAGAACCTGAGATCAGAAATCTGTTGAGGGCACCATTTATAAACAGATGGAGAAATGAAGATGGAGATCTAGTTCGTAACAACGTGATGAGCCATTTGGAAGAAAATTTTGTGAACTTTGATCTTAAACAGGTTCGATGGATGGAAACTGGAACTGACCCTGTAACGGGAGAGCCTGTCGGAGAAGTAAGGCGACCACCCACCAAGAGAACTAGAGTGATAAACATGTTGGAAGAGATTGAAGATGGCACGTTGGTGAAAGACTTCGAAAACTGGTTTCATGATCCAACGACACACGAGGTGGTGGTGGTCTGCAAAAAGATGAGAGCTTTCCGCTTCTATGATCCAGTTGATATTCTGAGATTTGGTGAAAGAGATATCAAGCGCCTCGCCTCCCAACCCATTCTCGGTGATGAGAATGATCTAGAAAATGCTATCCGGGTAAGGATCTTTCATGGTACAGCAAACCGGATTGTGGAGCGTGAATGGTGGTCCAGCAAAATGCCAAATACTTTCAGATTTGATTTGCTGCTACCATAGACGGTCTAATGGTTCATCCCTAGGGGAAGATTGTTAGGCTATACTTTATGAGGCATGAACATTAGAGTGGGCTAACTTGGTTTGGGCTTAGGAGGATTACGATTTGGGCTTATTGGGCCGGTTATTCTTAATGGGTTTATCATCCGATTTAGGGTTTTCGTAAAGGGTACTATTTAAACCCATTAGTTTATGATTATTAGGTAGTTGTTGTTTACGCTTTCTAGCTTCACTCTTGTATTCACGATCGTAATCATCATCTCAAGAAAGTGGTTTGTTCATCATTCAAGATTTGATCTTTTTGTGTTGTGTTTCGCTCATATCAAGTCTATTTTCATCTACTTTCTCTTGAATCAATCTCGCACAAGGTTTCTGCACTTGTTCGAGATTAAGATATCGTGAACGGTTGTTGATCCCGGACCAACAAGATCCCTTAAGGAAGTTTATAAAGCCAATTTTAGTTATTTTAAAACATGTCATCGATTATGTTCTAATTAAAACAAAACATTGAACAAATTAACAACACGCGATAGTGTTCTAAATTATTTGGTTGGTAAAACATATCCTCACAATATACCAATGAAACATAACAGAGTTTTTAAATTAAAGAGAACTGGTTGACAAATCTGAAAAGTAGCAGATGCATGCATCCATACATACATAAAATGATATTAGGCAAGACAGTGTGACTTGTACATAGGTATACATAAAGATGGTATTTTAAAAACAGAATAGTGAAATTGGTAAGGATATATTTACTGTAAATATTGTTTGGTGGATATGAAAATGTAGCAAAGTGAAATTGGTGAGGAAAATGATATGTTTATGTTCTTATTGCGGTAGTGTTAAAGATTCAAAACCATAGAAAGCAATTTTTATATTGTTATGCTATTATATAAAGAACGCGTAAATGAGTGTGAATCAGATTATAAATGGGTAAGTACTAATAAAATAGGAAGAGAAAGTTCGTAAATTCACTTAAAAAAATTAAACATCATTGTATAAAAAATTGCAGATCTAAAAGAATAAATATAACTTTGTTGGTGATGGAAAAACTATTAAAAGTACAGAGGAAAGGGATTGATGTGATATACGGCTTTGATGTCCCTGTTACAGAAATCTGTGTATACAATTATAAGTATAAGAAATTTACAATTTATTTGAAAATGACAACATACACAACATATTTGCAGAATAAAGAAGAATTTACCGTAATAGATACTTGAGAGGATTAACCGGTTTAAAGTGGGAAAAAGGGAGGGGCGATTAAACATTTAAAGGGTAGAATTTTGGGGGTTAACTGCCGTATGTGGGTTAATTTGCGATATGCATTTAAATCCCAACGATTAATTAAATTATAATAACTTGTAATGAAGAGAGCATGAGAGATAGTCATAGTACTTAGGTGCAAAAGTTGTTACAATCTGTGTTCATTAGGTGCAAACTATCTATATCTATATAATATAATATATATATATAAAACTTACTTTCATAAAGAAGATGATGAGTTCAAAATGTTTAAGTGAGTGAAATCAGCCTGGCATGGTTATTATCGTAATGGCATACTTTATCAATTCAACCTGTTAACATGTTCAAGATGAACGAAGCCATTAATAAGTAAATGACTAGATGGGTCAAAGATCAAAAAAGAAAGTGCAAACTTGTGCCAACATGGCAGCATCATCACCACTTGATTGAGTTTCACCATTTTCCCCAACATGCCACATCCAACCCTTATAATTGAACATGAAGTATACATGGGTTAATTTAGACAAAAAATGATACAAAATTTCAATTCCCCAACCAGGTCTACTTGAGAGATTTTTAACCAATTCATGTTCAGAAAAATGATACAGAATCCTAAATCCCTAATTGGGTTTACTTGAAAGATAATTAGAGATGTTCGAATTAGATCATATGTAAAATCTAAAACACAGTCATCAATAAATAAATATTCGCTAATAATTTTCAGACTAACATATGTAACTAAAAGCATAAATTCATAATTGGAAGTTATTTCTATGCGCGAGTTTGAACTTCTACGACCAAAAACTATGAAAGAAAGTAAATTTACAACAGTTTCTGATAAACAAACAAAGGAACATTAAATTAAAGAAGAAACTTACCTTAATTGGTTGATGGAGTGTGATTTTGGGTAGGCATGACGGGAGACGGTGGGAAGAAAAATAAAATCGATGTGAAGCAAGGGATATATAAAATGGATCGTTGTAGTGGGAAACGGCGGTGATGGTTGCAATTGCACACGTTGGTTAATTGGCGTGATTGTTTGCAAGTGGAAGAGAAACGGGTGATGGGGAAGGAAAACACGTTGCCAATGAAGGCACGGGTGGTTAGGGTTAAGATGGATCCGATGTAGGGTGTGACGGTTGTATAGGAAGCGGCAGTTGTAGAAAATAGTGAAGGAGAAAGTGGAATGCTAGACAGTGTTGATCGATTAGGAAACGTGGAGATGGTGAGGGTTGATGACGATTCGGAAAAAAAGGGCGTTGGCAGGGGAAGCAGTGGGTGATGGTGGTGGAAGACGGGGGTTAATTCTATAACCGTCATGAATATTATATTCCTATTTAATCCAATGAAGTTTTAATTTGTTTATATGGGTAATTGTATATGTTTAGTGCCAGTTTCTAAATCATGGAACCGTATATCTATAGGCTGAAATATTAGTTATTGTTTGTGAATTTTTGTCTGTGTAAATTTTATTTCATGTATAGTAGTAGTTGTTTCTATGAATAAGTATGTATTCATATGGTTCCAGTATATAGGCTTATATTTTGGTAATTCTTTGTGAATATTTAATTTTACCTGTTATCATTCTTTTATGCAGAGAATGGCTAGCTTCTCAGGGTACAATCCTCTGACATTTACCTAATATTTGCTCCAATTTACAAACATGGAGAATAGTTTTTTTTTCTGATGTGGTCTGATACATATAACCTCACCACTCCGGTAACAATTGATTCTTTCGTTGACAAGTATACAACTTTGTGAATTTCTAGAATGTGACTTTGTAGCCTTTTTAAAATTGGCTGACCTCTTTAGTAAATGACAATATTGAATGATCTTAGTTAATTAAAAGTAAGATCTGTGTTAAGATTGTTTGGCAGCTTCTGAATATATAAAACGCATATGAAAGCTACATAAAAGAAACCAAAACCGAGTCCCGTAGAAGCAGGTGAAATGGGAGCAACATAAATTGTGCCAATGCGTTTGTGTTGATTGATATGGTTCATTAGTTGATAGATGTTGTATTAACGTACCTAGATGTAAACATACTAGCTGCTTTGAACTTTGTTTATGTATGTTTAGAATACCATCTATTGAGAAATATCTTTAAGCTTAAGATCTAGAATGCTTATTAGTGTTATTAAATTGATCAATTTTCTAAATGGATAAGTGATTTCTAAATGGATAAGTGATGGGTGGTTGCATTTGTAGGGTTTCATTGTGCTAAAAACTTTGTTTCCTTGTTATGTTTATTATTCATTTCCAACATTTCCAAGCTTACTGATTACAAGGATAATTCATGAAGTTATTCTGTCATATTTGATGCCCCTTGGTAGAAAGTCACCAATGCTCATTTATTTCCTTGCATGTTCTAACTTCTAAAATAAGATTTCTATCTTGAGGACTCTGGTGTTGCATTAACATATGGTTACTTGTTCATTTTTTGCAGGATTTTGGTCATAATCCAATTATGGCCAGGATATCCTTCTTTATACCTTTTTCAGTATATGTGTGCTCTCTTTAGCCAGTAAAGAAGCTGGATGGAATCATCTCTACTCTAGTAATCCTTTTAATGATTTAGATGCTTTCAAGGGAAATATATATAGTTTTAATCTATTTGTGATTCTGAATTTTCAATTAGAAGCATTTCTTGTTCAATAAGTATGTACGGAGATGACATTCATGTATTAATAATTCTTCGTTTATAAGGAGGTTGTTTTTAACTATAATAGAATTTTGATTCATCTAATTAGAAACATTTTGTTCTTTAATATATGTATGGAAAAATAATTATTGGATTTTTAGTGACTGAAGTTATTATACTTTTAGTAACTAAAGTTTAAGTTAAAAGATATTGGACTTGACATTTCTCATGGAGGATAAAAACACACAAAAACATACAGAAGCATAAAGTGCTCTGATGAGAGTCTAGAGAGTATTTAATAGTATTTGAAGTTGCAAGGGCTCAAGAACATTCTTGTACTTGAGTCTAGGTCTCAAGAACATCCTTGTTCTTGAGTCCATGTTATGAGTGGGGTAGGTAACTTGAAATCATTCGGTTATCAATATAATCCTACAATCACTTCATCTATCATGTTCTTCAATATCTATGTTCTTGATTCTCATTATTGTGTCAAACATCTAACACTACCGAGGTTGATTACGGATGTTCATTTGTTATACTAAATGGGTGTACAAAGTCTTCAATCCCGATTTCACAAAAGAGTAAACGAGGTTAAAGGTTAGTCCGCCACATCGTTTCTACAAGGTTCTCTGTTTGGAGTGCGATGATCGACGCACATGGAGATCTCATTCAGCAGTTACTCTCCAGGATTAACCAATTGACAACTCGGGTAGCAGCAGTGAAGACAGAGTTGGAGTCGCATGAGGAGCCTGCAGCCCTATAGCCAGATCCAGATCCAATACCCATGGACCAGGATGATGCGGAGAGAGATGGTTCGGTCATCTCTGTTGACAGGATCAGTTGATTTTCTCGTAGTATCTGCTAGTAGTAGCTAGTATCTATCTTAGATGCTTTTATGAAGCGTTGTATATGTTGGTTGTAGGTGTCCGATTGTCAGATAACATCAACATTGTTATCGAGGTACGATCCAAGAGTTACACTCTGGGCAACAAACAAGAAAGGATTAATTAAGTTGTTAATTATCCAATCATGATTAAATGATATAAGTAACGTCCATTATTGTTTAGTGGAAATAATTATGGACATCGGGAAACCATTCGGTGGGCATTTCATAGTAGTGTGTTTGAGTCTTGTATTCAGATGACGTAACGGCTCGTTAGGCCATAACGAGACATTATGCAAGTTCAGGAAGAACGACCTATTAGATGGTAACGGGACGTTATGCAAGTACAAGATAATGAATCGTTATCCTATAACGGCTCGTTACAAAACCAAGTCAGATTCTGGTTAATGTGATAAATATAATTTTGTAGGGTTCTTAGTGTAATTATGGGCATCTTGCCACCTGGCCCCCACCGTCATCACCATCATTGATTGGATCCACGAGCTTATTCTTGGTTTCTGTTTCCCATGAAAGGTATAAATGTTATTCGCTTTCAATTTATATCTATGTTTCTGTTGTATGAGTTACATACCGAAACCCTAATCGTGTTCAATCGGTTTTTTAGCGGAACCGTTTGTTGAACCATCGTGCTATGATTGGTTTTGTCACAACTAGTAAATCTGTTTATATTGGTTATCTGGATCTCTGGTGGGATCGGTTGAGAACCGTCCTCGTGTACACGCTTCCGCACGTTACTTGTTTGTTAAGTCACAAAACTAAAATTTTAAAATCCGTACACGAAAATCCTAACAGTGGTATCAGAGCAACTTATAAATCCATATAAATGATTTATGTTGTCTTGTTGATTGTGATCTCGTATGCAATAGAGGCTTTTATATTTTCTTGATTCGTAACTGTTTAACGGCTTGTTAGGCTGTAATACTCGTATGTAGTTCCTGGATAACAGCTCATTAAGCTGTAACAGATCATTATGAACATCCGAGAAAACAGCTCGTTAACTTGTAATAGCCCATTACGATTCGAGCATATTTGTCTTTCTTTGTGGTTGTTTATTTTTCTGATTGGTTGTTTCTTAGTTGTTTGTTCTTCTGAATTGTATGTATTCTGTTTTTCGGGTATTTTTAGCCCGTAAATGTAATAGATAGGTTTTTACCTTTTAGTTAGTATTAGTTGTAAAACCTAGACTGCATCAAGATGGAGAGAAACAACCAGAAGAGGACAATGCCAACCGGAGATGATCGCATGGGCAATGAAAGACCGAAGGAGTTATGGTAACACGTGGCGTTCTCTAGGAGACCTGATTCACTTGGAGGCTTCGCACCACATGGCGGTCTACCCAAGGATCCATCACGGCTTGCGAACAAGCTGTTGGACAGAAAGGTTGTTTCCGTCTACAGATCCCAAACGACCTGACAAGCATGGTGAGAGCAAGTGGGAGCATGAATGAATTACTAAAATTATATCATGTTTTTGTTTGCTAGTTTCGATTCCGCTCAATGGCTCAGGTGGAATCGAAAACCCTTAAAGGCTCAATTGTATACTATATTTTGTTGTGTTGTGAATGCATATGATTGTTTGTCATGACATAGGCCATTAGATCACCATCTTAAAATGACAATTTAATAAAAGGAGTTTTATTAAATTTTGAAAAGTTCAAATTGAATGAATAGTTCATTCAATTGGTTTTCTACAATAAATTAAAAGTTTTTTTTTAAAACCATAATTAATAAAAGTTATTAAAATCGGTTCGCATAACAACCAACTTAGTTTTAATTAGGGTATTTAAAATTAAATTGGTCGAATGATTTAAAGGAATTTCAAATTATCACGGACCAAAGTAAAACTAGTTTATGAGACTTTATGAACGGCTTACGTCATTCAATAAGCCGTACATGTATTAAAAATATGACCCAAAATGGTAAATTTAGTACATGTAACCCATTTAAATCGATATTATTGCGCCATCCTAAACTAAGGACACTCGAACCAATCTATCCGAACCCCCTAGTGTTTACTTCTTACCCTGCATCTGGGCCTACAGTTTTGGTTGGAGGAGAACCGCGATTTCCATGTCACATGGGCCGGGTCTACAGTTCTAGTTTGAGGACAAATATCACTTTTAGAACAAGTTCTAGAAGTGGGCGTAGTTGGGTTTAACGTACCTCTTGAAAATTACTCGTCAAGTATTCCCAAAACGAGAGTTGTGTAGTCGACACAATTGGTAATCGTTACCTACCTATGTAGCATGGACGGTGAAAAGTGCTAAGTCATTCAGCCGCACCAATGTGAAACAGGATCTCATCCTAATTTCCATTTTGTTTTCGTGGGTCAAAATAAATTAGGCTCCCGCATGATAATTACTACTCTCTTATCTTATTTTACTCTTATATGTCAACTAACAATTCCAACCCCGTTTATTGCTCCTCTCTGTTCTCACTTAAGTCAATCCTTGAGAAGGATAAGCTTAAATGACAACAACTTCATTGATTGGTACCACAATGTGAAAGTTTTTCTGATGGCGGATAAGAAGTATTATCTTCTTAAATGACCAATTTCTGAGGAACCTGTAGTGCGTAATGGTACTAAGCATTCGGCATGGGAAAGACATGCTGATGACTCCCTAGCTGTGGCACATGTGAGCAACCATGATTCCTGAGTTTCGGAGAAACATGTTTAAGCAGCTAAAAGCTATGTTTTAGCAGTGTGCTTGTTACAAACATATCTGAGGTGATGAGATCACTCATCGCGTGTCGTATGTAGGAAGGTTCCTTAGACAGTGCTCATGTGATGAGAATGAAGGGTCTCGTCGACCACTTGGCACGATTAGGAAATCCACTAAGTAAAGAGTTGGTGAAGGATATGATCCTCAACTCATTGCCCTAGTCATATGAATGGTTCTTCTGGAACTATAATATGAATGGTATTGGATAAGTCATTCTCAGAGCTACATTAGATGTTTGAAACAACTAGGTGAACATTCAAGAGAAAGCTGAAACTAATATTGTGCTAATGGTTCAAGATAGCCAAATTGGTAAGAAAGCTAAGAATGCCAAAGGGCAAGAAAGGCAAAACAAAGAGCAAGGGCAAGAAATTTGAGACCTCTAAGGAAAATCTTCAAAAGGATGCCAGTTGTCTTCATTATGATGAAGCAGGGCACTAGAAGAGGAATTTCCCATAATACCTGGCTAAATTGAAACTTGAGAAGTTGTCACTCGGAGGAAAGTCCTCATGTATGCATGTTATCA
>JBCNJP010015149.1:0-10109 GCA_039602395.1 Deinandra increscens subsp. villosa
ATGAATACAAGTGAGAGCAACAAAAATCGTAATCACGAAACTGCTTGAATCATAAACTAGATGGGTATTTATACTACCCTACAAAAGCCCTAATCATAATAGTAAACCCACCAAAGAGAACCGGCCTATCAAGCCCATATCGTAATCATAACATGCCCAATCCAATGTAAGCCCAAGTCTAATGTTCATGCCTCACAATGTATAGCCCAACAGCCCTTATCTAGCAACTCTTGCGGTTGGCTAGATAACTCTTGCATTTCAGAGGGTTCCAGTCAGTCAGGGGACCTGGCAATGGGGCGGCTCCGGGTGTTAGGTCGATGCGAGACTCTACCTGTTATGTTGGAGGTAATCCTGACAATTCTTTTGGAAATACTTCTAGGTGTTCGTAGAAAATAGGAACGTCTTCGATACGCTTCTCCTTCGGTTTCTTCTCAGTGATATGAGCTAGAATGGCATGGCATCTTTTGTGGAGGAATTTCTATGCCTTCCAACAAGATAGGATATCTAGTTCGGCTCCACTATTTCCGCATTGTACGTCCAGAGTGTTGCCATATGCTAACGGCACTCCAACCATTTTCTCATGACACACAATTTCTGCATGGTTCTTTGCTAACCAATCCATTCCAATGACTACATTGAAACTTCCTCAATCAATGGGCATTAAGTCAATGCTGAAGGAATGGTCAGCGGGTAGTCTGGGTAGATTACTTCGGTTTCTATCTAATATCCATTTGCTAATTCAATTGCAAACTTAGTGTCTAGGGCAACATGGGTGATTTAAAGTAGTTGACTAAAATTGGTAGACACAAGGCTTCTATCGGCACCTGTACCGAATAAAACAGGGGTATAACTTCCATTTAGCAAAAACGTATCCATCACCATGTTGGGGTCACGACGGGCGTCTCCGGCGTTGATCACGAAAGTTCTTCCTCTAGCATGGTTAGCATCTTGATCCTTCACCTTTGGGAATTCCTTTGTAATGGCCAATTTCCCAGCAACCGTAGCAAGTGCGATTTGGGCAATCGCGTGCTACATGTCTTTTAACCTTGGAGATGTTATAGTAGACATTACCACAATCGATAGTGTCAGGACCAGATTTGAGCTCGTTGTTCTCATATGATTCATCACACAAGTGCGGAAATCATGTGTGATGGTCGATTCTGGATGAATCTGCATCAATGCTCACCCATTGATGATTCCTAAAGCTCAAGAACACACACTAACACCAAGAACACGCACACAAAAGCTCTCTGTAGAAAATACACCTTGAGGCATACCCAATAGGGTTTTCTAATTGGTATTTACACTACCTGTTAGCTTGTGACGAAAAGAATGTTTAACACAATACAATCATTACCTAGTATTCAGCAAAATATTCCATCAGGACAACAAGTTCGCTAAGAGTTAAATCAAGTCCGCTAGCACTTATTAAGTTCGCTAACAAGTACGCTAGGTAACAACATGTCCGCTAACAAGTACGCTAAGCATTATCAAGTTCGCTAACAAGTACGCTAAGCAATAACAAGTCCGCTAACATGAACAAGTACGCTAACAAGTTCGTTAAGAACAAGACAAGTATGCTAGGAACAAGCAAGTGCTAAGACAAGTCACGTCGCTAAGAGTAAAACAAGTTCGCTAGGTACATAAGTCACAAGTCCGCTAAGAAGCATAACAAGTACGCTAATACAAAACAAAGTTTACCAAGTACATATTAAAGTCAATTACAAAACAAAGTATCAATTACAAGGTAAGACAACAAAAGGTTTGTGTTGCTAACAAATAGGTTCTAACAATTCCACCCTTGTTGGCAATACAAACTCTCGAGCTTCAAGCATCCTGACCGATCAGCTTTAGCAGAAATCTCCAGTTCTCTCTAGCTGCATCTTTGTCTTTATCAGAATGTACGTGAATACCTATATCATACAGCCTATAGAGATCTTGCCAAACGAGCTTCTTCAGGTCATTATAATTGTTCAGCTCGACCAATCGTCTTGACTTATCCAGAATGACACTTGAACCATGCTCTTCAATCAACCAACAGTTTGCTGTTCTCAGGAGTTCTGAATCAAGAGTGAGTCTACCTAATCCTGCAAGCCTTGTACACCACCAGTTTAAGAATATCAAAAAGTAGTTGGCATCGTAGCATTCATAGGGTCTCAATTGAACAGGTATGGTCCGCATCTTCTCATAATACATTATCTTCAAGTAGGATCGAGAGAGAAGTCGGAGTTCTATTGCAGCAAATATTCTGATAGCGTCAGCACCATCTCTTTCAATTACCAACTCATGAGTCATCCCATTGTAGTACCAGCTGATCATAGGAGCATGTTTCTGATTCCCAGGGATAGTCTTTGCTTTCACTTCCATTTCCTATATCCTTGAACATACCACGGTGAGGAGCACGAAGTCTTCTTTTCTCTTCAGCCAACTGAGCTTTTCTCTCTGCTTCTGGATCTTGACTGAATCTCTTATCATCATAAGCAGACTGGATCAACACAGCAGCCCTTATACCCTTTGGATGTTTAGTGTGGTTCACCAAGTCCAGGTACTTAAGCTGTTTGAGTTCCCAAGAGAACAAGCTAGTAAGAGCTTTGAAGTCTCCGAATATTTGGACATAGCCATTTCGCCTCTTTACCATGAAAGCATCAAAAGCCTCATCATACTTCCATCCTAAGATTTTCATCCCATGATTGACTTTCGGGTTGCTAGGCATTTTCCTTAGGTTCTTGGCAGCAAATAGTTGCATAGCCTTCAGGTTAGGTGTCAGCTTTTCCCATTCGTCATAGATTGGGGGATTATCTTTTCTCTTGAGAGCCTCAGCCCGTTCCTCTTCATTGATTCTTATTTGTTCCAACTTAGCCAACCGCTCTGTCTTCCGGTACGCACACACAAACTTCCAGAGACCAGTAAGTCTCTTCTTGTTGTATTCCTTTTTATCAATATTCTTGAATTTACAGAAGTTGCGGAGTGCTTCAAAAGTCATACTGTTGGTAGTGGATTCAATGTATGCTTCAGAATCAGGAGTGTCAACGGACGAGTTCTCTGGAGGAGGAATGTATGTGTTGTCGATGTCAAGGATAAGATCAGAGAGATGATCGCGGATGGGAAGAAAGTCCACAGTCTTGGTGGTGTCAGCAAAGATATCTGCCAGGAGATCAGATTGAGCTTCAACATTTTGATTTTGAGGTAGGTGAGAATTCAACCTCTCCTCATCAGTGTACAGCTTGGTCAACTCAGTGTCTGTGAGACTCATCAGATATTTTAATGAGAAGTTGTCTTTCATTAGAGTTCTAACCATGTTGGCTGTAACAGAGGTGTCATCAGCATCCACATTGGTGCCCTCTAAGTTAGTGACAATGCGGATCAAAGGTTCATTTGTTCTTGTTGATTCTGAACGTTCCGGCAAAGTACTCGAGCCTTTTGCATATATGACAGCAGGAGGATGGTTTGATTCATATCTCTTGAGTGCTTCGGCCTTTTCCTCGATTAGTCTATTTTGTTCCCAGTGTGTTTCATCAATAATCGCTCTACGGGATCTTTCTTTCTCAGCTTCCCTTTTCAGATGCTCTTCAGCAATCTCTTCAGGAGTTAATATCCTTTTTCCTCTATCCTCAGCAGAAGGACCAGGTTGCTCTATAACCGCAGGCTCTTGCGTTGCAGTCACATTGGGTTCATCTTCAGTGTCAGATTCAGAGGAGAAGTGCACAAAGGAGGCTTCAAAGATTTGATCACGGAGGCTTTGCTCAGCCGATACAGTAGGAACAGATTGACTCTCAGATTCTTGGGCCGCACTTGATTCAAGGTTGATGATTTCAGCATCTGCAGGAATAAAACCTGGAACATGGGGAGCAATATCCAAAGCAGAAGCCTTAGCTGTGGTTTGCATAAGCTCAGAAAGTGAAACCTGCACATATATATCATCCACCTCCTTCTTCACTTGAATAGGAGTGGGAAACAGAGGTTCCATTTCTTCATCTTCACTCTCGATTAGATCCAGGTCAATGTAATTCAGTGGATTGGCTTCATTCATGAGCACATTCATTCTTTCTTCTAGCTCATTCATGTCTTCTTCATCACCGAAGTCTACAAAATATGGATGTTCCTCATACGAGACTTCACCAGTGTCATCTTCGATTGACTCGATCAAAATACCACAAGAATTTCTTTTCGAGTAGATCTTTTCTGCATAGTATTCCCTGAAGTTGGCCATAGCAAAATCTAGGAAGGCCGGGTCAACGTGCATATGACGGACTCCTTCAGTCAAGGGAACTAAGGCAGTGGATGTGTCAGTTGAAGTTTGAGAGGAGGGTACTAGAGAGAGTTGAAGATCTATGTTAGATGCAGCAACAACTTCCTCATTTGAAGTTCCCTCAATTGCAAGTGCCTTGGATGCCTGTGTAAATCTTGGAAGTTTCAAATTCTCTGGCACAGGAGCAAGCTTCTTGATTGAATCCAGAGTTTCATCTATAGGCTCGTCATGAAGGAGGCTGTTGACGAAAGATTCATCGTCGTCTGAGGAGTTCAGCTCATCTCCTTCTATGAAAGTATCTGCATCAACCTCAAAATCACTGTCATGCATGGGGCTTGAGGTGTCTTGAGCACCTGTAGAGTCTTTACTAGCAGGCATGGTTGTAGAAGAAATAGGATCTTAAGAATTGTCGCCATCAGTTCCTTGATTAGTTTGAGGTTGGTCTTCAGGCAACTCACTTTCTTTATCACCAACATCATCACCATCTGGTTTGTCACTAAGTTGTTTATCTTCACCTGATTTGCCTAACAAATCCTTGAGTCTTTGAATTTCAGCTACTTGTTCAGCAATTACAAGTGACTGGTCACTGATCTTCTGGTTTGCCACTTGTAGAGAACAATTGAGGTGATCGTTCTGACTTTGAAGATTAACAATTTCAGCTTGTAGTTCCATCATCTTCTCAGATTCAGAAACTGTTGGGCTTGTAGCCACAGTACCAGAGGGGTCAGTGGTGATAACATCATCTTCAGCTATAGTCTCCAGAGGTCTCATATCCATATCAATCCTTTCACTGTGATCAGCAGGAGATTGAGAGACAGGTGTTGTAGCTAAGGCTGTATCTGGTTGAGTGTTAGATGAACCAACAAATTCATACTCATCTGTGGAACCGGGCTTTCTCCTGACTTGGAGTTTCTCTGTGCAGGACTTGCTTCTTATCGCTCTTACCGTGAGGAGCTTAGAGGATTGATTACTATCATTAGCAGTAAATGTAAGATATCTCTTAGTTATCTTAGGAGGAGATTTAGGAGGACTTTCAGTCTCTGCTGCAAGATCATATGTAAGATCCATTTGATCGAGAGACACTGAAGAGTCGTCTTCATCTAAATCATCCTCTGTCGGTTTGTAGCTTTCATCAGATGATGATTGTTGTGTCAGATTTGTAGAGGCCCTGGAAGATTCTCTAGTTCTCAAGTCCTTTGTCTTTTCCGAGGGTGAATCTCTTCAGTTTGTGCAGGACTGTCATCTGAGCTTGAGGAATTAGATTCATCATCATTTGTGTCATCACCTTCCTCAGCTTCTGATGAGATCACTGATGTTAGTCCAATGTGTCGGCATTATTATGCTTGTTTTGTCTTATTTATTTATAATAATGGTTGGATTACGTTGCATTTTCACGGGTTTTCATGTTTTGAGGTACCGTGAGCTTAATGAGCTAAAAATGGAGTTTTTATGAAGAACTGGAAGCTGCTGGTACAAGGATCGAGAATCGAGTGGGAACGAGTGAAGACTTAGAAGAAATTGAAGAAAGTTCCTGAGATCCAGATCTGGGCGGTACGCCCAGAAGTGAAGAAACCAGGGCGGTACGCCCTAAAGTTTAGAAAAGCGGCCGAAGTTTACAATCCAGGCGGTACGCCCAGAATCCCACATTTTGGGGCGGTACGCCCCGAATTGGTCGTCAGAAGTTTTAGATTAGGGTTTTGTATTTAAACTTGTTTGTGAAGTTTAGTTGATATCCATCATTATTCCAGACGACCAGAGCTTAGGGTTTTACGATTTTCTCCATTGTTCGTGAGGATTTTGAAGTTTTCAATCATTCGGTAACTATTTTTAATGCAATCTTTCATTATAATCATGTGTGTTTCATTAGCCATGTCCGGCTAATCACCACTAACTGCTTTTGGTGATTGGTTGGTGGAATCGTTCTATGACTAATCAATTGCTAAACTAGTTGTTTTAGAATACTTGCTACCGTTGAACACCCGCATGCGAAATTGTTAAATTTAACTAGTAACCTAGGGTTTTAGTGCTCCATTGTTTATTGATCTAGCACTTTCTTGCGGCAGGACTAATCAGCCCATTAGGAAATTAGGTTATTAGGTCAAGGAAGCAATTGGGGGGCATGTCTATGTGTCACTAGTTAGTAATTAGGTTTGTCTAGATCGGTAGCCAACCAAGATCCAGAAGTGGTTAGATTTGTCTCATTTGAATTTAATCAATTCTTTAGGTTAAAGTTAGTTACTTTGTTAGTTAAATCACCCCAACAATTCAAAACAGCTAAGTGGCAAAAATAGGTAATTTTAGGTTAATCAGTAATTTTAGTTAATTTAGTTAATCAGTTAATCAATTTCCACATATTCCCTTGGTTCGATAACCCTAGCTTCCACTACTACAAATTTAACCTAAGTTGGGGATTTGAAACGACCTGACAAACCGTAATCAAATGGCGCCGTTGCCGGGGAGCTAGCGCGCTTAGAATTGCATTGCTAGTTTGATTTTACTTTCTTGTTTTCTTTAAACCTTAAAAAAAAAAACTAAAAACATTTTTCTTTTTGTTTGTTTTTGTTTAAGTTCGATATTACGCGTGGTATTGGTTGTCTTTGCTTGTGTAGGAACTTACTTTAAGGTTATGAGTTATTACGGTCGTCAAGGCCCATCGGGTGGCTCATCAAACTCATCATTCACACAACAATTTTCACACTTTGACCTACCACATCTGCAACCCCAAAACCAATCCGAATATGATGAAGTTGATTTTGATTTTTCACAACACAACCAACCAGTACGAAAGCCAATGATCCCTCAAAACAGACACTCGCCACTTCTAAATCGATATGCCAGATATAGTGTAGATGAAGAGGATGAGTCGACGGGTTATGCTCAAGGGAGAGCTGGTACAGTAAATGAGAGAGTTAGAAATTGGGATGGAGATTTCAATGAAAATAGGTATGATGACCAGTTTAGGTATGAAGAGTTTAACGACTGTGGAAGGCAACTAGGTCAGTGTGGGTTGGATGATAACTCCATCAATGACAAATTTGATATAATCATGGAGTTAATGAAGGATATTCAAAAAGGAAACGAGATCAGAGATAAAGAGATCAAAGCGTTGTCACAACAGGTTGGACAATTAGCTGAAGAAGTGGCAATCATCAGAAGAGATCAGGTTAAGCTTCTTAGTGATGCTCAGAGAAATCCAAATCACATATCTTCTAACACAATGAGAGTCGACAAAGATGAGGTAAGTACTCTTCCTTTTTCTGAAATTTCTGTTGTTAATACTCATTCACCATAATTTGTGAAGGGCGAAAGTGAACATGATCAAGAAGTTAAAAGTTTTAAAAGGTCTGAAAATGGTTCTAATGGAATTTTTTCTGGAATAAGTAATTTAAATGTGAAGGTTCCATTTCCCATGGCTTTACTTCCACCTGAAAATTTTAGTAAAAACAAACCACAGAGGAATGAAAAGTGGGGGGTTTTTGAAAAAGTAAAAATTAATAAACTATTTATTGATGAAATTAAAGAATGCCCTGATCATGTTCAATGTTTGAAAGAGTTAAGCACCATCAAACGTCGTTATAAATTTCCAGAACAACTTGATTTCAGTGCGAGTGTGAATTCCGTTTTGTTGGGTACCCTCCCCCCGAAACTCCAAGATCCAGGAGCGCCTATTATTTCTATAAAAATAGGTGTTTTGAAGTGGACAGGGCACTTCTGGATCTTGGAGCATCCGTGGGCATTTTACCAGGAAGTCTATATGATCAGTATGATTTTGGTCCTTTAAAAAAAACCAACACTAATGTGGTGTTGGCCGATCAGACGTCTTTGTGTCCCAGGGGGATTGTTAAGGATGTGATTGTTAAAGTATATGAGTTTTATTACCCAGTGGACTTTTTAGTGCTAGATTGTGTTAAGAATACACATCCGTCGGTCATATTGGGTAGACCGTTCTTTGCTACAACAAAGGCTATTATTAATTTTGTTGAAGGAACGGTCAGAATGAAGTTTGGGAAAAAAAACAATGAGTTTGAAGGTATTTTCTAACATATCTAAGCATAAAACTGATAAAAGTGGGTCTCCTGAGAAGGAGAATCCGAAAGAAGAAAAAGAATGTTTTATGATTGACAGGTTGAATGAGAAGAAGGAAAGTAGATCTCAAGATAAAGAGAAGACGTCGAGGAAAAGAAGAAGGAAAAAAGTCAATAAATTGATGGAATTTGATCTTGAAAAAGCAACTGCCGCTTGGTATGATCAAGTATGGGAGGAGGTGTATGATAGAAGAAGAACAAGTCTAGGAGCGGAAGGATACTACCACCCTACACGTCCTCCATGAGCGTCGTATGAGGTAACGGTCTGGCTGAAGACCTAAAATTTAGCGCTTCCGGGAGGCAACCCGAGAACTTTGTGGGTGTGTTCACTAGAAACCCTCACGAGACTTCACTCGTCCACTCGGGCTACCGAGGGGTTTAAAAGGCTTGTTGCATACGCTAAATGCAATCGTGATTCCTACGAAAGTGAGTTTAGGATTTTTTTTATTATTTACATTTAATTTGTTGTTTTAGTGTGTTTGTAGTTTTGCAGTTTGATTGGCAGAGTTCAAGTGTGGGGAGGAGTTACGGGAGCGCTTTCTATTTCAACAAGTTTCAGCTATAATCAGGTCGATGTACTCTTTCCATACTCTTGTGTCTTTACTTTTGCAACTGCGTTTATTTTTTTATTCTTCTTTATTTTTGTTGTTTCTTTGTTCACATTGAGGGCAATGTGTATCTCAAGTGTGGGGAGGGGATAACATTTTAGTGTGTTTTTATTTTTGTGTGTTCTAAAAAAAATTCAAAAAAAAATTAAAAAAAATTGAAACGAATGTCTTTGGAATAACTTATAAAATTATGGAAAATGATAGAAAAATTGGGAATCGATTTTCAGAATTAAAAATTAAATAAAGAAAGGGAAAAGTGGTAGAAAATGTGAGAATGGAAAACATGACTAATCTGTGATGTGTCAGTAGGCCCAACTGACCTAGGAATAGCTTAAACTGCCCATTGTGTTTATTGTTGTATTAATATGTAATTAAATCAGTCTGCTAGTGGGTTTCCAGTTTAGGGGTGATAGGGAGATTGAAACTGATAATTAGGAGGAAAAAGACAACTTTAAATTAGAAACTTTTATGTCCTCAGAATACCTGGCACGTTATGATCTTTTTGCGAAAGCAAATCCGAGAAATAACGGCGCCCCATCTTTCCATCTTTGAGCATATTAGGTAAATAATTTGGTTAATAATTTTAGAGTGAAGGGACAAAATACTCATGTACAAACTAAGGATAGTATCCCGTGGGGCGTGCCTCTGATGATGTTCTGGATCTCGCGGGCAAAATACTCATGTACGAGTTTGGGGATAGCATCTCGCAAAGAGTACCTCTGATGATGTTCGTTGGTAATCATAGTTAAAATTAACCAATTATAAAAAATAAAAAGAAAAAAAAAGAAAAAAAATAGAAAAATGAGAAAAAATAGAAAAAAGAAGAAAAATAGCAAATTAGAGAAATAAATGCTCAAAAACTTTGCATCCATCTATTCCATCATTCTGTGGACATATGAGTATCTGATTTAAGGCGGGTGGGGAAAATCTATAAATACCATCTTAAATACCCTTTGCTTTGACTGAATTTGATTTGGAATTAGGTTGATCTTGAACTTTCTGAACGTGGGACACATAGGCAGATTGATAACTCTATTCGGTAAATTATAAACACTTTGGGGGCGAAACAAAAGGTCGGTGGTTGGGTTTAGTCGGTCCGAAATATTGGCAATTGCCGTTAGTCCATGTGATTACATTATGGTTTGTGGAACACATACCTTTATGAGG
>JBCNJP010015150.1:0-10109 GCA_039602395.1 Deinandra increscens subsp. villosa
AAATATTCTGTATGTTTTTACAACTCTCACAATGGATCCCATCCCAAAAAAGAAAAACAAGCCAATTCGGATGCCCGTTGATGTTAATCTCAACATTTATCAAAATTCTAAAAAACACTGTCCTCCCAACAAGCCACTTAAGATGCATGTTGTCAAGTTAATCTCAACGATTATGAGTCTTAAGCTTAAGAGGAGCCGGATTGTCTGACGGGAAGGAACAACAAATGAAAATGCTCAACATCCTTTGAAGAGTCGGAGTATAAAAATAGTTTGGACACTATAAACACATAAGTGGGTCGACCTGCGCTTCACAATGACATTGGACCGTTTTAGAAAGTCGGTTAGCCAAACGATTAATCGTATAAATAAGCATTATATGGAAGAATCAAGGTCACAACATAAAAAACACAAATGAAGATAACAAAAAATTACAATTAAACAAATTATCAACGTCTTAAACCTATTAAATGAAATTAAAATGATTTTTAAAAGTTCTCAAAACAAAATTTTCTCAATTTATCTTAACCCTACCAACATATATACCTTGTTTTGGTTACCTCATGTTATTATGAATAGTTGCATTCTCCTTTAATATGGGATGTTGCTTTTTTGTTAAGTTTGTAAGTAAATATTATTGGCAGTGATCTGTATTGGATACAAATGATTTTGATGGTTTTGGTTTCTCTAACTTGAGATGATGAGAAGTTGCTTTTTTGTTATATACAAGTGGGTCAACCCGCGCTTCGCGGCGGAGTCGGACAGTTTTAGAAAGTCGTTTAGCCAAACGATTAAAGATAAGTGTAGTGTGAAACTAATGTAGTTAATGCATATAAATTTGGTTGTAACAAAGAATGTAAATGTTAAAATCATGCGATGGGTGAGCGCCGAATCCTTTAAAAAACTCGGTTAGCGAACCCATGACACAAAATACCCGTGGCTAAGTCCTCTTTTGAATCTACATAAATTTACCAATGTTGAATTATCTATTTTGCAAATCTGATTGAGTATGTTTGTTTGAACTAATATATATGGCAATTTTAACCATTTGTCCAAATACAACAATGCATGATTCATATTTTAGTAGTCATTGAGACAACAATTAACTTGTATAATCACCTACAAAAATCAAATCAAATCAGATGAAAGTGAAACCTGCAAATGTGATAAGCTACAAATGCCAAGAGTCTCTCACATTTCAAACCCAGAAACACCATTCCTGCATTTCACTACTTGTAAAATAGCACCAAAGTTCAATGATAGAAATAAAAATAGAAACCGTATGGCATAATAATTTTTCAATTTTATATGTATGTTTGATGTGCATGAATTAGCTCTTATTTTGATATGTGAACCTCTAAAGTACACTAAAAAGAAAAACATGCAACATTACATGTAAAGTTTTTGATGTGGAATTCACCTTCCTCACGATAAGGGTGACTATATACTATAATTTGATTAGCTTCCAAAGTCAATACTCTTACTCCTACTCAACAGTGATAAAAAAAAAAGAGAGACTAACAAACTAAACATTCATTTTAATATATGGACCAACATATATATTTTCATACACATATATTTTTATATATGGACCAACATCTTAACTCCGAACATCGAACATCTGCAATTTATTTTTATGTATGGACCTACCGTCATTCAAATCTTTAAATACATCTGGTGGAAGTCAACATCGAACATCTGCAATTACAATTATGTACACTTGGATATAGTATTTCTAAAATTAAGATTCCCATTTCTCAATCAAATCTTTAACTTAGTCTAGTGCAAATGAAAGTTGTTTTACTCATAGATTTATATTATTGTTGTAGTAATACTGTTTGCATTTATTTATTAAAAATAACATAAAGTGATCAGGGGTCAATCTAAACAGGTTTCAATTTTTGTTACATACAAAAAAAGGCACATTGAAACCAAATCCACCTTATGAGACTTTAATCTATTTGACCCATTTTCTTTTAAGCTGTATTTTTTTTTCTTTCTTTTTCTAACTACACCAATGAGGCATTACATGTGACATGTGTAGAGAAACATATACATCAGGAAATAAAATTGGTACCTGCCAATGCATAAGCCTCACTTTCTTAAGGCTTCCAAAATCAATATATCAATGTTGTGCTCGTCAACTATATAATGTATCATCTTCAAAGACATTTCTTCATGATTCAGTAAAACCATAAGTCAAGTTAATACTTAAAGCAATAATGCAATTCATTAGGACTGAAACCATCAAACGAACACTACATAACAGTTACAATTTTCTAGCTGTAATTTGCATACTACAATTACACTTTTGAAGCTATAAATAGCATACTTGTTTGTCCTTTTTGTTTATTTATCAAGAATTTCCAATTAAAAGAGATATTAATTAATTGAACTAAAGTAAAACTTGTTTTTTTACTTGTTCAGCCATGTTAATGTTGTAAATAGTTTGTTTTCGTTTTACTTAGAACATGCTTAGATCGATTCATGGTTAATGTGCGAAAATTAAACTCATATGTGTGATCTGTTAAAAAAAAAGACAGATTTAATATGGATTATACTAAAACACACCTTGATAGTTGTTGGATGCAAACATATCATATACAGAAAATACCTGCAAATAGAAAACAAAAATTTGCAACACAAACATGTTAGATAAACATCGAACATTGTATCAAGTTGAATGGACGAAAGAAAAAGCAAGAGGGGAAAAAAGAATTGATATGGGTAACCCCAAACCCCTGTTAAATTGAAAATCAGTTCCACCGCATCTGTCAAAATCTGCTGTAATCAATATTTAAAGGTCCACCGCTCCCGACGAATTACAACCATCAGCAACACCTTGTCTCAGACATCACCGGCGAAATTCGGTTACGATTGTCCGTATTTTGAGTGGAGGAATGCTAGATCTACGGCGAGTGCGTCGTCTCCTGTTTGGTGTCGCCATGAGTGTGTTTCAAGCTCCACTGCTTCTTTTACTTCCTCCGGTGGTGTTGGTGGTGGCGCCTGCTAGTGACAAAACAAAGAGAGTTGAGGAAAAACTTAGATCAAAGCAGAAAAAAGCGAAATCAAGTCACGGTTACCGCAAAAGAACAGTTATTGCCAAAACCGTCGTTGTCTGCCGCCGTATTGAGCCACAACCGCCACAACCACCATCACCGCTCCTCACCAACCACCGTCTCCATCTGTCGCCACCGTCTCCATCCGTCGCCACCGTCTTGAGCAAGAAGATAGAGAGAAATCGGATTCTAGTCGGAGATGGAAACTGGCGAAGATAATGTGTGTGTGAAGGTGCAGAAATGAGGAGTTGGTAAAAATGAGTACATTTGCTCAACCACCCCCATGTCCTGCAATCTAAAAGCCATGTAGAGGAAAATCCGGTGTTTGACACATTCAAAGATTTAGGTGGGCCAAATGAGGAAAAAAGAGGAGTAAGTGGGCCATATCATCCGTTTATTTTTTTTAGTGTTGTAGAAATGGTTGTACCAAGAGCATAATATGTTGTAACTTAGGCAAATGTGGAATTGCAAGAATGGGTTGTACAGAGTGCATAAATGGCTGTACAATTGATGTTTTGGAGGGTTGTACTCTTTGTTTTAAAGGTTGTACAATAAGTTGTATTATGTATATATAGGGGGATATATTAACTAGTTTTTGATACCCGTGCGATGTACGGGCGGTTTTAAAAAACGAATACAAAATTTAACATGTTATAAAAATGTAATTCGATAATTAGAATTAAAAAAAAATTAACTTTCGACAATATAAAAAGTTATAAATTTGAAAAAAAAAAGTATTAATATCCTCATTTATTATGAATCAATTTCAATTAATTTCAGTTTTTAAATTAGGATATGAGATATGCATTTAATGTCAATTACTTTGTTAAAAAATTAGTTAATGACTTTGTCAATTACTCAAACCAATAAAAAAAAATATAAGGCAAATTATTTGAGCAGAAAAATGAAAAAAAGGATTGTTGTGGTGATGCCGTGTGGCATTCAATCTTTTCATATATATATTATACTAGTTTTTATACCCCGTGCATCGCACGGCTGACATTTAAAAAATATATGTATCACACGGTTGAGGTCTAGAAAAATTGATAATGGTAATAGAGTACAGAAAGTGAAACTTGTATAAAAGAAAAAACTGTTAAAGTAAATAATCGGTAAATTATAAAGTAAATAAAGCTGTTATGAAACTTTTAAACTGTAATTTAGTAACTATATTATATATTTAATTTAGTAATTAAGTAATTGGTTATTAAATAATTTAGGAGGTAATAAATAAAAAGTTGGATATATATCCAAAACTTTTCTTTTAATAATTTTTTTTCTCAAATATTTAATTAATTATGATGGTGATTATCCTTACAATAAATATATTTTATTTATTGCCATGAAAATACAAATAATTGATTAATTACGGTGGTGATTATCCCTACAATAAATGTATTTTATTTATTGCCATGAAAATATAAATAATTGATTAATTAGGGTAGTGATTATCCCTACAATAAATATATTTTACTTATTGCCATGAAAATACAAATAATTTATTAATTAGGCTGGTAATTATCCATACAATAAGTATTTTTTTATTTATTGCAATGGAAATAAAAAACTAAAAATAAGAGGGGATGATTTAGGAGGGAAAATTATTATGAGATTGAATGTGAGAATGACATGTGTCCCAAAACTTTTCTTTTATAATAATATAAGATAAGATAAGATAAGATAAGATAAGATAAGATAAAATGATGATAATGGAATAAAATATTTTATATTACATGCAAAATATTTAATTAAAATATTATTATGAATAAAGTATTATAAGTATTATATTAATGCATCAAAGTATATGCAATAAAATATATTATTTTAATAAAATATAATATATAAGCAATAAAAATATTATCTTGAATAAAATATTAACCTTAATATTAAAATTTAGTGTTTGGATAATTACCAACTTTAATATAAAAATTATATTTTAATAATTACTTATTGGATAATTACTTATTAAAAGTTTAAACTAAATAAACCCTAATATGGAAATTTAGTATTTGGATAATTATATATTAAAATTTAGATTTAATCTAAAATTTTGTGGTGATGACAAGTGTCCTTTTTTACTAATTAAAGTAGGACCAAACTTTTTGTTTATTATATAGTTTAGATTTAGATTAGATTTAGATTAGATATAGATATATAGATATATAGATATAGATAAACCTTATTAGCACTGATGTTGTGTTGGATACAAAATATTTTGATTGTTTTGGTAGGCTGTAATTGTAATTGACGGTGATGATTTAAACATACCTCTTGAGTTCGAGTGATTTTTTTGTGTAGGCATAAGATAGTTTATATTCATAATAACTTTATATGCGAGCCAAAAAAATTCTAACTTACAATATTTTAACTGATTACAAAGACAAATAAACGTGTCATGGCTTTATCTAAACTTATACAGAATGTTTTATTCTCGTTATTGATTTATTTATCAAATATTGCAAAGCATTTCATATCATTGAACGTTACCATATCATTTATGTATTTGAAGACATGAAACTCGATATCTCCTCAAACAACTCTTCGGCTTTAGATTTATCAACATATTCAACCGCATGACCACCATCACCATAGAAACACTTAGGTGGCGTTTGGTTCATGGAATGTAATGTAATTGGAATTGTAAAGTTTTTCTTTTAAAGTTGTGCATAAGTTGGGTAAGGAAGGGGTTTGAAATACAATGAATTCCTTTAATCAATGGAATTTGAGGTCATGTAACTTTCCTTCATTAAAGTGAAGGATTTCTAAATTCCATTGATTAAAGGAATTCATTGTATTTTAAACCCTTCCTTACCCAACTTGAGCACAACTTTAAAAGGAAAACTTTACAATTTCAATTACATTACATTCCATGAACCAAACGCCACCTACACTCTACACCTTTCGCCTCCAAAGTCTTCGCAAACTCCATCTCACGATCAATCAGAAAATCGCTATAACGGCCCGTCACCATCACCCGCCACCCCACGTCTTTGATCGGGCCCATATCGCCCATCATCGGGTTGCAATACTCATGATCACGACTTGCATCGACCGGCAGCGCAAAATCCCACATCGCATCGCTTACCGATAGAGTGAAGTTTCCCGACCAGGCCCCCGCACCCAACCGACCCTCGGATTCCATCCGTCCCATCCCTCCGAAAAATGGGCTGCTCAAGATCAAACCTGTAAGATAATATAGAATACTGAAATAACTGAATTGATATTATTGAATAGTCAGATTACAATTTATATAGATCACAATGAAATCCTAAAACCTAATCGGGTCCGTGGGCTCAATCCTAACCATTGATCTTCAACGGCTCGAGATCGATAACTTGTTTTGATACGCGCAGTCCTGCATGATATGCTAGATTTGCACCAGCACTAGTTCCCATTAGGTGACAATTGGAGAAGTCAACGAAGTTGGTCAACCATGGATCATGGGTTGACTTGACCCAATGCAACGCCTCGACCCCGTCGTCATAGGCGACCGGGAGGCGGTGCTCGGGTGCGAGCCGGTAGTCGACATTGACCACCACGCACGGGAGGTGTGCTGCGAGCTGGTCGCAGAACATGTGTGCGTGGGTTGAAGCGGTTTTCGAGGTAACGAAGCCGCTACCGTAGAAGTAAACTATGAGGGGGAGCTTTTTTTGTCCGGTTGAAGTTAGTGTTTTCTTAGGGATATGGATTCGAACTCCTGTTTTAGTAACATGGTTGATGGTTAAATATTTGGTTACTATCATCAAGGGTGGGTTTTGGTTGGATGGTAACGTATGATCGGACATTGTGTAGACGAGTGGAGATGGGTACGAATGAACTTCAATATATAAATGAAACATTTTGAATTCAAATCCTTTTTTCATTTTAATATGTATTTTTGAATAAATATATAAAATAAAATGACTTTTCTAGGAAACGTGTATGAAGGGTTTCCACCTACTACCAAAACGAATCATCACCAATAATTTACTATAAATTTTTTAAAAATCTCTATATGTCAAACATTTTACCGAATGTTTTATATAACCGGGTTGTTTCCTTAAATGTTTATTTATGTATGATCGGAGAGTCTTTCACCTGGCTTCGTAGGGGTATAACAGTCAATTTACACCTACTTAACGAGTTAACGGAAAATCTAACGGCAGTTATCGTCAAAGCCTAAAGATGTTACAAAAGTGCAAGAGTTGAGACTATAACTATAATTTTGAAACCTAGAGACCAAAGGTGAAATTTGGGCAAACTACATGAATGATTTTTGTAATTTATTCTCATTTTTATATAGAGAATAATAACCGAATAAAATAAATTTAATTATATAAATTAACAATAAATTTTTGTGTAAATAAATTAGTAATATCATTTTTATTTTATTTGATTACATATTTACCTTGTAAAACTTTTATTAAACCTTTAGTACAATATTAATAATCTTAAAGTTAAACAACAAGTTCATCTGTGATTCTCGGTTTAATTGTTGTTTTAGAACTTTTAGTTTACTTGTATTAGGGTCTGTCTAGTAACATATGTGTCATTAAGTGTTGAACCAGTAAGAAGTCTGATAAGATGAGAGACTCTGAGCCAATAAGTGTTGTTTGATTGGATCTCTGAATAACTAATGACTATTTTACCCCGTTGAACTATTTTCTGCTAAATGAAATGTATTTTTTTGGTCACTTTCCTCATATTGTACTTTTTGTTTGGTTAAAGGGGACGATACCCCCATAAAATTTATTAAACAAACAAATATATATAGTCTAATGGCATTGAGAGTCCTAAGATATACTCCAAGGACCAACTTAACCCAATAATCTTGGTCTAACAAAATGGAAACATAGTCCCATTCATAGATTTAACTAACTAACCAACTAGCAAAAAGAAATCTACACATCAAATTCTAATTAGACATAGCAAAACAAAACACAAAGACAATTCCCTACCAAATCCTCTGCCACCTAGCACCTCAACAACCTTTTGATGAGGCCAATTTGTCATATCCTTTACTAGGTCTCTAGGCTGTGGTCGGTTCGTTCAAAAACACCATCTTTCCACTATTGACTAGTAATCCTAGAAATAAAAAAATAATGTAAACATGGGAATAAGGCAAATTGGTGAGCAAGCAACCAATTTATGGGCATGATGGAGTACGTGTGCATGTGGGAGAATAAGTCAATCAAGCAACTTCTTTGGTTTCGTAATTTGGGTCTATCCGAAGCAGTGTTGGGCTAATCTAAAGGAATGGGCAGGTCATCTAAGTTAGCGTTGGGTTGGCCCATATCAACAGCGAAGATTGGCTGGACGGTCGGTTGCCGGAGGTGATAGTAGCGGCGGGAGAGATTGAATGTGGAAGGATTTGGTGGGGATGGAAAGATTGTTGATCAACAGCAGTTAGGTTGTCCATCCTTTGAGTAGCCTTGGTTTCCCTTTAGGGTGTATGCTAATGATGGTGATAATCGTAAAAGGGTTTACGATTTTGAGAGAGAGAGACGAAAATTATGATAGTTGATTAACCTCTAATCTCTCCAATAAGACCCTATATATACATTCAAGGGGAAACCATAGTCCATCTATTAAGGGCAATTACGTCCATCAAATAAATGCTAGATAAGGTTAAATAGGTAATTGATTATTTAAGATAAATGATTAAATGACATAATATATTATATTATATACATATATATACGAATATATATATATATATGTATATATATATATATATAGGTAAAAGATCCGTGTAGACCCCTTATTTTTTGTAGACCCCGTAGACCCCTTATAAAACTCAATAAAACTCACTAAAAATAAAACTCAGTTTTGTTAATTTAGTTTTTTTTTAATTTGCGATAAGCTTTTAAGAACAAAAAAAGACAATTAAAAAAAAAGAAAAACGAAAAATATTAAAAATTGAACATTTTAAGACAATGAGTTTTAAAAATCAATGAGTTTAAAACTCAATAAACTCAATAAAACTCAGTATTGCGTTTAAAACTCATCATTTTAAAACTCATTGTCTTAAAATGTTCGATTTTTAATGTTTTTTTGTTTTTTTTAATTAATTTATTTATTTTTTTGGTTCTTAAAAGCTTATCCTAATAAAAAAAACAAATTTACAACACTGAGTTTTATTTTTATTGAGTTTTATAGGGGTCTACGGGTCTACAAAATTTAAGGGTCTACACGGAACCCTTCCCTATATATATATATATATATATATATATATATATATATATATATATATATATACAATTCATGGGAGGGGGGATACATGTAATAAACATGTGGCTCAAATTAGTTCTTTTTAGTTCTCAAATCAAATTGGTTCTCAAATGATCCTCTCCATATATATATATATATATATATATATATATATATATATATATATTAAGTAATATAAATTACGTCTAACAAGGATTCCCCGCATATATGTCAAACGCCACGTTAGAGCAGATGTGGCAAGCACCGACATTTGACACCAGTAAAAAAAATGAAAAGTAACAACATGGAGGGAATGGTAAACTTCAGTGTACAAGTGTACAGCTGATTCCATTTTTGTTATATATATAATCAGTGGCCAGTGGGGGCCTTGAGCATGTGCGAGAGGTGCGACGGAACATGACCTATCTTTTTCGGGGGCCTATATTTTTAAAAAAATTTATCTATATTATAAACTATGAACACTTAGTCAATCAATTTGCTATAAAAATGCTAAGAGATCTATAAAATTTATCGGTAATTACTTAGAATGTCATTTTAAAACCATAATTTTCTTATGTTTATCGTTATAACTTATTTTTTGCCTTATTTAAGAACCTTTTCCATTTACAATTTTTTTTCGAATGGGGCCCATTTTTTTAACTCGAACATGACCTCTAAATTCTCAGGATCGGCCCTGTATATAATAATGTAGGTTTGCACATTATTTCTGAATATCTTTGAATATCATTCACCCTAACCACGTTATGGTAGGAAGATCCTTAAATCTAACCAATCAGAACAACAGTTTAAGATAATACCAGATTACCTATTCGAAACCAACACAAAAAATATTGAGTCAAACAC